>CABFWB010001808.1:18432-59880 GCA_902151455.1 Timema bartmani
CCCAATATCGGGGCAATTATATGTGAATAATACCGTAATATAATAATTGGCGCCCGATCACGGAGCTATAAAAAACCAATTATACATCAAACATTACAATAGTAGTATAAAAGGCGCCCAACGCGTGGCCGGAATATAATAATTGGCGCTCGATCACGGAGCTATAAAAAACCAATTATACATCAAACATTACAATAGTAGTATAATAGGCGCCCAACGCGCGACCGGAATATAATAATTGGCGCTCGATCACGGAGCTATAAAAACCAGTTATATCAACAAACATTCAATTTAATCAGATTAGGTCCCCAATCGCGGGACATTAAATTATCAAATCTTCGATAACGTTACAACGGAAAGGATGTACGATAAGTACATTCGGGCGTCTCCTGGGCAAAGGTGCATTAGTACTGGCCAATCTTTCCACAAACAGGGCTATGAATGATATAGCCCAAACGAGCATTATTATTATTATTATTATTATTATTATTATTATTATTAGTAAGCTATAGCATGTTTGTTTGTATTAATCCTACGGAAGCTAACTCAAAAGAAAATGTTCCAAATTCAAAAACATTGGATGTTGAGAGAAATAACCCTTTGGATGTTCACACTCTCCCCCCGATACTAGCAACAGGTGTGCTGAAAGGTCTAATGGTAAAAGGTGTCTTCACTTCAGCTTAGAGATCTATCCTGAACCTCCAAGTGACAGAGCACATTCAACCCTCCCTCCTCCCCCCTAGCCTCCCAAACCTCTTGTTCCGATGCTTCTACCGACATGAAGGTGGCTTTGTGTATGTCGTTGACGTGTCGACAAGTCGTTCTACCGGCGGTTGGCAGACCTTGCTTCTAATCAGATACATTTACCTGAGATTTCTTTCAGTTGACTACCCACTTCATGTGTTAGAATGGTCTAAAGCTAGATTCACATGTTCAGTGAAAATAGAAAGCAAAATCTGCTTGAAAGGCGCAGCAATTCACACACTATAGGTTGACCCATGATGCATTGCAACGCTCACTTAAAACAGTTGAATATCAACCCATTTTATTTTTTATTGGATAAACATAGGCCTATATTTTAGATCATTCTCCCGATATATGTTTTCAAATTATAACGCTGTGTCGTGGCACAATCCAATACATCTATAAACACGCTTTACAATTACGGGTTATTTCAAATCACCTCACAACGGCCAACGAAGCTGTCTGCTTGCTTCTAGCTCTACAGCGCATGCGTTATACTGATATGAGACGCTTGGTTCTGAGATTTGATTCGTTCTCATGTGGTGAAATCTCAAGCAGAGCTGACAAGGTAGATATGAGTTGAACTTTAGTGGAACAGCTCGCACCGACGAGGCGGAAATCTTGTGATTGGCTTAGAGCTCGTCACGTGACCACGTTTCTGTTCTGCGCTAGTTTTACGTGCCAATGTGTGAATATACAGTCAGGTAGTGGTTCATAAACATTTTTAATGGCGTACCACCCCAGCAATTTTTGTAATTTCGAGTTCCACACAGATAATGATGACTATTTACTATTTCGGTACATTCTTAATGGTGCCTAGGGATATAATAGCACATACTGCGCCGGCTGTCTGACCTTAATTTAATGTTGCCAGCCCCTCCAAACATTGGTTACATTTGTTTTACTTTTGGTTGGACTTGGTCGTAATATATTTATAAGATTTGACGAGACCCTATCTTTTTCCGAATTTAATTTCTTGTTTTGTTTAGCTTCCCACGGTGAACCGGCGGGAATAACCGCACGTACCACAGTTCGGTAACCGCTGGTTTAAACTGCAGTGTTTACCCTATTTTTTGAACCGTAACCTAATTTTTAGAACGGCAAACTTTCGCGGCTTTTTATTTTCTATTTTTAAATTTAAATAAAAAAGATCTCGTGAGCCACCAAAAAAATGGGCTTGTGGAACAAATGCGTCATCCTCAAAATATACTGAACTTAAAATGAATGCGGAGATTGAGTGCACCCGAATGGGATTGTAACTCTGACCTCCTTGAAACCAGACAAGACGAAACACTGACTCTTTTATAAACGTAGCTAGTCCGAACCTTGGACCACCCACTCAAAGAATCAGATGAATGAGAAACTAGTTCAAGTCAATTGAAACCAAATATTCGAATTGCCCTAAAAGTAAATAAACATAAAATGTTTATATGTGGGGTGACCTCGAATGGTTACAGGTCTCTAATGAACGTGTTTTTAGCCAAGATGGTAATAATAAAATACAACCTTATCTGCAGGATTGGCTGCCTAACTTTGGGCCAAAGATGCGACGCTAAATCAGAGCTACCTTAAGTATTCAGGGATACTTTTGTCACTTAGGTTTTGGGGCTACCATTTCTAACCAAATAAATAATTTCTGTGGCCCGCTTTGATGGCCGCGTGGTCTAAAGCGCTACTATTGTAATATACTAGACTGCCAAAAGTGGGGAGATAGGGTTCAATCCTGATCGGGTGTACTGAGGGTTTTTCCCTTAAATGGTTTTCCACCCCACCTCCGCGCAAATGAAGGTATACTCTCTCTAAATTCAACCTTCTTAATCCATAACTCGTCGGTATAATTAGTACACAGGCAAATAGCTTGAATGGGTAGTAAGACGTGGTGCTAAAAAAATTAATTTCTGTGGTTTTTTATATTTTTTATAAACATGATATTTTAATTATGTAAATGAAAATAAGATAAAGATTTCTTTCCATTATCAAGCAACGTTTTCCTTTGAATTTATGTGATCATTGCTTTTTTAAGTAATCTGGTTCGGAAGTTCACTAAACAAAAAAACTATTAGAAAGGTACTAAAAAAAAGCACTGGGGGGTCATACGGACACCTTTGGCAATTTGCGTGTGACAAGTTGACTATGGCACTCGCTGGTGACATAGGCCTACATTACTTGAACGAGTGATGCTCGCTGTATGAGACAGTTTATATAATAAATGTTAAAGTGTCTTTAAGTACCGTTTAGTGATAAACTGCGCCAATATAAAATATTAAACATGTTTGGAAAATTATGTAATTTATTTAAATGCAAAAATTACGGAATACAAAAAAATCTCTTGTTCTTTATTTTGATTTCTACAAAAGAAAGGACATTAAGAATGTTATCCATTTTGGCCAACGTTATCTAGTTTTAATGTTTTCGTAGCCAATTAGTAGTTACAGCATTACCATTTTTTTTAAATAACCTGAGTTATTTAACACAAGACTTACACTTTCTGAACCGATTGATTATATCAGCACATAACTTATAAAACTAGCTTAAAACGTATAACTGGCACAACTACTAGCCCATACGTTAATTCATCATTGTAAAAGGAAAAACCCACATTTGACCAATGATACATTTTTCAGCCATGTCAGAAATCGAACACGATGCCTTTATTTCAATAGTCAGACTACATTAAGATTACATTCTGGTATCGAGCGAGTACCAATAAATTTTCAAACATCATAAATTCCTATGATCATATTTTGAAATACAAATATTGGCCTCAGATAAGATGCATATTTTTTCTTACGAAGTGGCTGAATTGATTGATAAACAGACAAAATCACATTCAATATAATAGTAGTAGATGAAAAATTGATTCTGCCTGCAAGCTGCTTGATAGTGAAGAATTCGCTTGTTGGGGATTCTGAGCAAGAAATTATGAAAATTTTATTGTCTGATAGTTCAATTCGAAGAATAATAGTTGATATGTCAACTAATGTTGAGAAGCGTGTTTTCCAAAGTATTACAAATTCAACATTTGCCATTCAATTTGATGAATTGACCTATAGGCCTATTAGTGTAAAAGCACAGTTGATTGCCTATATTTGATTAATTCACAAACACGAAATAACACTGTTTTTAATTTGAAAGGATCTTGAAAATTTTTTACCAAAAAACAGTATATTTTCCAAACATTGCTTGAGTATTTGAAAAGTTGAGGTTCAAATGGAATTCTTGTTTTGGAATTTGAATGGATAGATCCCTATCTATATGATAGGGAATATGACGGGCTTGGTGTCACTAACTAAAAAAAAATCAAGCTGTTGTAACAGCTTACTGTTTTTTGAACAGATAAGCATTAATCAGTAAGACCCTTGTAGTTGATATGAAATTGGTTTTAAATCAGGCTATGAGGATTGTGAGCTTCATCAAAGCAAATCTATTAAAGGCACGGCTATTTGCTCAACTCTGCGAGTACATAGAATAGTAATAACAACTCCCAGTTCTGCACACAGAGGTTCACTGACTGTCTCAAGGAAATGTTTAAAGTCGAGGTTTGGAACTGAAGAACTAGTTAAGATGGTTTTTGGAACAATAAGGGAACCTATTGTACCACCATCTGAATGAGAATGACTAGTGTGCAAGTCAACATATTTTGGCCGATATATTTCCCCAGTTATATGTGCTAAGCACCAGCATGCAAGGCCACGATGACAATATAGTCACGGCCATAAACAACTTAACAGCATTCAAAAGGAACCTCGGCTCTTACTCGGAGGAACGATCCAACATAACCTCGAAATGTTTCCAATGGTTATAATGATACGGAATTATCGTGGTATAATTGGTATTTATAGCCCCGTGATCGAGCGCCAATTATGATATCACGGTTGCGGTTTAATTTGTGATAGTTGGTAATTATAGCTCCGTGATCGAGCGCCAATTATTACGATATTTTACTTAAATAAATACAACTGTTAATGTTGCACACGATTTATTGGAGTGAATTTTATCTTTTTCTACAATTTTACTTGAAATACAGATTATTTTCTGAGTATTCTTTGTATATGAGTTAGTAGTACTGTCGTGATATTACACGTTTTCTAGGTTTATGTCGCCGGCACTCTCTGTGTTTATGTGACTACTCTCTGTTTATGTCGCCGGCACTCTCAGCTTATATATGACATACCCTTTGCCCCTTGGACCTCTCGTGATCAGTGTCAAAACCAACAAATCAGAAGCGTTCCTGCGACAGGTGTCTTGAAAGCTAGCTTCCTATTGGGTATAGGGAGCTGGCGTCTCTTGTTTGTTTGGTAAATACCACGGAGTGAAATTTTGAAATAAAAAATAAGTTTTAATGGTGCAATCCTTCTAGATTATTCCTGAAAAGCGCGTGATTCTCCATGGATGAAGTTTTAAAAGGATAATTTACATACGATACTTTAAAGAAAAATACCTTCATCCATGACTTTTTAAATATATGAGAGCGGTTCAAATCAATATTGTTACATGGTAGAAAGTTTGACAACGAGCAATGAAGTGTGTGGCCTGATGCAGTAATATCTTGCAATACTGGTAGAAACTAGTGATCATTTCTTCCCGTCTTTTCTACATAAATATTCAACTGGGTTGGAAATCAGTTTGAGAATTCTAACTGTTCAGTTCTGATATTAGATTATGGGGAGGAAGAAATGATCTGCATTTAGAGTGATCGCACCTTGAAATTTATACGTGACGTCACTAAACTCTTTTTGGAAAAAAACACAAAAAAAAAACACAACAGTATTGACGCAACTCTTAAAGAATATTATCCAATCTTCCACAGCTCTTAACAACACATTGTTGTGAACAGAGGTTTTCAGCTCTGACAAATATCAAAGACCAGCAAAGAAAAAGATGTATTTGTGTTTATGAAGAGATCCCAACTACCTACCCTCCCCCACCACCATCAAAAGGCTCTTTGAATTCTCTCAAGAGACCCCCCGTGGCTGGAAGGGGTGGGGGGGCTACCTTGACAACCATATCAAAAACTCACCCAATCCTTTTCCTTTGGAGGTAAAGAGGGAGTTCCCTCAAAATCAAGTCTTAGGGTGATTTTTTTTAAAGTGATAGACAGTTAAATAAAGAACAGCAATTTGCATCACTTTCTCTTTTTTATTTTGGTCAAGCCGTTCTTGTTGTTGTCCGATGACAGGTCTGTAACAGAAACGGACCTTCAAGTTGGTCCATTCATCTCGTGACAGCCTCTTCAAGAATTGTATTGTACGACCTGGCAGGGGAGCGCTAGTGAGGTTTCAGACGCGCTAAAATTATTATTACTATTATTAGCAATAATGGAACATTATTTATAAATGAATGGTGAAATAATTATAGTATCAGTTTCGGTTGAAAAAAAAGAAATATTCCTTATAGTTCGAGTTGAACAGGACCAAGTCCATCTCATTCTCGCGTATAGACTGAAACTACAAACGACGGGATGATCAGGGTTGAAATCTCGGTCGGGTGTACTGAGGGTATTTTGGTCTATAGGCCTATATCAAATCCACCTCATTACACCCTATCCCTATCTTGAGCTAGTTTTATTCAGTCCACCTCATTACACCTTATTCCTATCTTGAGTTAGTTCTATTCAGTCCACTTCATTACACCTTATCCCTATATTTAGCTAGTTCTACCCAGTCTACCTCACTACACCCTATCCCTATATTTAGCTTGTTCTATCCAGTCCACTGCATTACATCCTATCCCTATATTTAGCTAGTTTTATCAAGTCCCCCTCATTACACCCTATCCCTATATTGAGCTAGTTCTATCCAGTCCCCCTCATTACACCCTGTCCCTATATTGAGCTAGTTCTATCCAGTCCCCCTCATTACACCCTATTCCTATCTTGAGCTAGTTTTATCCAATGCACCTCATTATACCTTTATCCCTATCTTGAGCTTGATCTATCCAGTTCAACTCATTAAACTCTATCTCTTTCAGATCTATTCTAATGTTACCCTTCCATCTGCATCTAGATCTTCCCAATGGTCTCTTTACGTTGGGCTTGCTTGCAACCTTAAATAATATAATTGGTTTCTCACTTGTGTATGTATTTATACATATATTATTAAAGTGACTAATCCCAAATTTATTAAATAAAACTGTTTACTAGTATGCGAAACTTCTCTTTATTACAAAGGCTGTATTTAATTAAACAAAATATTTTATACGAGGGATGATTACATTGTAAATGTGTTAAACATGCTTTGTAAACTCGCCATATTACCACTTGATTCTATTTCTTAAATTTCTTAATAAACACCACGTAATTGCCACATATTTATTTGTTGCAAAATAAAAGAGGGGGATAGTCAAATTAAATTTTGATTCTAGATGAAATAAAATGCACACGATCTTCTTAAGAGTAATATAATGTCTATTGTCTGAATGACCATCATTAAATGTAAAGTAGTCTCGACTTGAAACCAAGTGTAGTGGTATAATCAAGTTATGGGGGGACGACACTCGGTATTTAGCGTCCTCCAGGGGGGAAAATAAAGTTGGGTAGGATGTTTGAGAAAATATATGAATAACAAATGTAAATAATACATTTAACATTTTAATACATGCCTAAACACATTCATACAAGTAATGTTTCCATTTTTATTTTCATTCTTACTATGGCAATACTATGCTGTCATACAAATCTAATTTAATGAAACAAACTTACAAATGAAATACCAATTTCTAATTTTCAAGGCAAGAATTGAGTGAAAATTGTTTACTTACTTGAAAAAAATTAAGAATTAGGGATCTTGAATAGAAACAAGCTTTTTTCCCCCCGCATTTTGATTACAACTTTAATTTGTTAAAGAACATGTGACCGGCAATTTTTTTTTGTGGCAGATGAGATTAAGTTGTTTATTATTATTTATTATATAGTTTTATCAGAGGATTTTATTTTTTGGCGAATTATATTTCGACTGTAGTGTGTGGCAGTTTTTTTTTCCTCTTTAAGGAAATTCGGGTAAGTGGGATCTCTTCTTGGTTGCATTTGGCTAATCTGATTAATTTTTGTACCGTGTTATTTAATTTTTTTATGCTTTGGTGATAAAATATAATTAAGATTATATTCTAAGTAATTTGGTGATCAAATAGTCAAAGGCATTACTCTCGCAATATACTGGGAGTGCCGATGTTGGGGATATCGGGGTTCGAATTTCAGTCGGGTGTACTGAGAGTGGTGTTTCATAATGTCTAGATGCAAATGCAAGTACTCTTCTTCTAGCTTAACCCTTTATAATCCCTAGCGTAATAGTACAAATGCTTATAATCCGAACGGGTAGTAAGAAAGCATAGAAATCAATTTAAATTTCAAAGTGCTCCATATATAATATGTTTCCTTATAGATCATAAACTATGGGTTTTATAAAAATATATTTCAAACAAAAGATTTTAACTGCAAATAAGTTAGTATTTTACACTGATAAGTTATTTGGTATCTGAAATAGTTGTGGAAATATGATCAAAATTGGAAATTTACATTTATGTAAAATACCTTTAGAGTCATTTTCATGGGAAAACAAGAGTAGTCATTTTGTTTATTATGTTAAATATTGTTTAGTTAAAAATGTAATAAAAATCGTTCGAGCTGATATTGGGAAAAATAATTTTATCTACTTTTGCTCTTCAGTAAACTACCCTTAGTTTCAGGGTATGATATTTAATTCCTAAATATTTTCGGGGGGAATCTTATGAATAACATTCATACCAATTTTGTAACCCAGTCAGTAAAATGGTTTTGGATCTATTTTTAGATATGCACACACATGCAGACAGACGGCATTGCTAAAACAACTTCTTCGATTTCAGAGGTTTATGAAACGTAAACATTTATCAAAATCTCGAGTTAGATTTTTTTTTACGATCACAATACTTTCTCTCTTCAAGGAGTCGAGAGAAAGTAAAGATCAACAAAAACACCTAATACCTTTTTTACAATTCATCCACTTGCTATTAATTTTGTACTTCTTTGCAATATCTTGACGAATTGTTTTGCTATTAATAATATTACTTATGTAAGAAATTCATAGGAATGTTGTGTTCTAAAGTAGTTCATTATTGATGGAAAAATAAAAGGTAGATTGAGATAGTTAAATACCATTTTGAATTACATCGTAAACGTTATAATTTAAAACTACCTTCGTGTATTTTCTCTTTAAGATAATTGACTCATAAGCTTCAAGTATACACGTTTACCATGCTAAGCCACAAATTAATTCTTTACAGAACTGTTTTGGAAGTTAATTTAAATAATTATTGGTACGGTACTCAAATTATTGGATACATTATATCTCGATAGTAAATATTTTGGTTATTTGATGTACTAAATGAAGCCACAGTTAAATCTTACCGTGCAATTTGAAGGACACAATATTTTCTTCAATCGTGTTTGCCTTGTGAATATTTAATTATTATAATTATTTCACAAATACAGCTTTTGTCATGAACGGAGAGATGAAAATAATTCTTTGCTAATTCTAAAATTGGTAGCTATAATATTTTTAATAAACTAAATAGCTTTTACTTTTTTTTTTATCTATTAGGATTCATTGACTTATGAGCTTATGAAGGTACAAATAGAACGATTTAAAAATATCCTAAGCCTTATTTAAAACACAATCGCTAAATTTGTATTTGAATTTATTTTATACATGTTTATTTGTATACGGAAAACCTCTTTGGTACAGTGGTCAGAGTTCCTGGCCACATATACAGCTGGTCCCCGGATCGATCCCCGGCGCTTCCAATATGTATCTATCATGCAGTGGTTCTGTAACGGGGTCAAACTCAGCCTCATGAGGACAAATGAGGAGCTACTTGAATAAAGAAATAGTAGCTCCAGTTTAGTAAAACTAAGATTAACGGCCTGAGGGATTGTTGTGCTGACCACATGACACCCTATATCCACAAATGTTGGCACTATCATCGCTAACCATGGCTGCTACTTGGTCGGTATAGCTCGCACACTATAGAATTTATTTGTATACGATATAGCCTATACCTGTAGAATGTATGCGAATCGAAGCAAATAGTTCGTTAAGGTCCTTTTACAAACAAATCACGCTAGGATTCTCCTCCAAAAAATATATAACAGCCTCATAAATGCCATCACAAGGTGGTAGGAAATTGTGAATCGCGCTAAACTGATAACATCGTAGTTATACCACTTTCAGTAATTAAGGTGGTATGTATGTAGGGAACGTATTTACAGGTTTTATAGCAAAACTTTTTTTTGGACAAAATAAATCAAATATTACTCCAGTAGAAACATAAGAATTTTCTTCACATGGTGATATCAACAGTTGTTGAATATCTGTCAAAGGTGTCCTGGAATTTAATGACAACTTTAATGCCGCTCTGCTCATGACAGATATTGCAACAATTATTGTTGACATCACCATGTGAAGAAAATTAAATTATATATTTCTACTGAAGCAATATTTTATTTATTTATTTAGTTTAAGAAAATGCTTTTCTATAAAAAAAAATCCGCAAAACACTGATGTTTTCTCACGTTTCCTACATCCCTATCTTAACGCGATCTCTATATTAAATCTTCACCATAGGTCTTTGCCCCCACACGACCCCTTCCCCCTTTCACTGGTTCAAAACTTTTTCGCCCATAAATCATGCTCATGCCCAAACCTATATCCATTTCTTAGGAGATTATACCCCGGCGGTAATTATGCTAGGAGCGTGAGCTGATAATGGATATAACCGTGACCCGGTCACGAGGCTACAATTAGCCTCCAATTACGACACCTTTACACTTGATAGAGGCTAGCGTTATTTCCAAGCCATCCCAACGAATAGGATTTAGTGTATAATTTTTTATAACGCTTATATGAAATTTGTGTGCACGTGTTCACTTATTGTTTTTCGTGTTCTGAAGAGTTATTAGCACCTCAGATCATGTTTATAAGTGACTCCAAAGCACATGTATCCATCCTGTTTGTGTTTTGTTTGTTTTTACCCAAGTGCATAGTAAATAGATTTCGAGCCAACAATATTTCAGAGTTAACTAGGCCTCAATTAGATACATAACACTGAAACAGTACTGCCAGCAACTAGTGTGGGTATTCATTGGGCCATATGACGTCTTCATTAGTGTTATCAGTTATCACACGTCCCCGTATTTTAAGGGATTGTTCAGTATTGCACGTAGTTGTCCCCAAAACGTTTTGGGATACAAACAAATCAATGTATTTTAGTAACAATAATGATTAAAAACGGTTTGTTCACATTCTGACTATTTTTTATTCACCTAAAAAACTACAGTTTGATCAAAATATCATTATAAAAAATAGCCACCTAATACTTTTCATATAAACGCTTTTACCAGATCCTACCTACACCACTTTCAAACCGTAAGGCTTTGATCGTGTGTTTATGTAGGAAATAAAATTATTATATTTTCTGCTCTACTAAATATTAATATAAGTATTTTTACCATTTTAGATTATTTGCTACCTCCATAATGTAAATATATGGTACATGAAAGTGTATATTTATAGTTTCCTAACTATTTAGCTTATATTTCTACATTTATTTATATTTTTGTAAGCCCAAAAATTAGTCAATTATGTAAAGAATTATGTGATTAGAATTTAAATATATTATTTTTGGTAGACACATTATAAATTAGTTTTCAATTATTCTATTAATAGTTATAAGTACGTATATGTTTGTGTTTGCACTGTTTTTATGTGGTTAGGTTTAAAAAAAGGCGCTGGCCTTAATTTCTCCCAAATAAAGTCGATACTATTATTAAACGTGTGGCAGACCATATTTACACCCTTTGAGCATCCTACATAACTTAAATTAGTTTCTAACCCAGATTCTAATTATAAAATCACCCCCTTTGGTTTCCACATGGTCTAATGCGCTACACTCGTGTTGTACTAGACTGCCGATGACGAGGAAATCGAGCTATAATTTAAGTCAGGTGTACTAAGATAGGTTTTTCCAAAATTATTTTTCACTCTCCCTCCACGCAAATGCGGATACACTTCCTTTAAATATAACCTTCCCAATACCTAAAATAATTGACTTAATTAGTTCATAAGCATATAACCCGGACGGGTTGTAAGACGTGGTGCTAAAAATTAATAGTTAGAAAATGAAACTTTTTTTATATTTTAAACTAGAAAGTGATCCCTGTGCTAGGTAATGCTCCGGCCTGTCACCTTATCAATCAAACGGAGACCAGACCCATACGTTCGTCTCCTGAAGTGTGATACGCACACACAACGCACACACATGTATTCTCGATGTATCTTCATGTTAGATGACCATATATGGCGTTGTTGGAACAAGCTCACGGTTGCACCCATTACTCAAAGTCATTTATTTATTATTACCCACCCGCTTCTGAGGTCTGACGGTCTTAAGGCAGCGTCTTTCAACGGGTGTGCCGTGGTACTGCGAGGGTCAACAAGTATGCCGTGACACTGCTAGGGTCAGAAGGTGTGCCGTGACACTGCTAGGGTCAACATGTGTGCCTTGACACTACAAGGGTCAACAGGTGTGCCGTGACACTACTAGGGTCAACAGGTGTGCCTTGGAACTGATATGGTTAACATGTGTGCCGTGACACTGCTAGGGTCAGCAGGTGTGCTTTGGCACTGATATAGTTAACATGTGTGCCGTGACACTGTTAGGGTCAGCAGGTGTGCCTTGGCACTGATATGGTTAACATGTGTAACCGTGACACTGCTAGGGTCAACAAGTATGCCGTGACACTGCTAGGGTCAGAAGGTGTGCCGTGACACTGCTAGGGTCAACAAGTATGCCGTGACACTGCTAGGGTCAACAGGTGTGTCGTGATACTACTAGAGTCAGCAGGGGAAGTTTAGAGAAAGATCAAAAAGAGGCGCGAATTTTTGTCAGAAGTTTTTGTTTTTAAATCTACGGTAGAAAATATTTTTATAAATAACACAATTATTAGGATTTTACTGTAGCTATTGACGTTTTAAACACAATCTTAGCTCGCGTTTTCTTAATGATAATATTTCTTCTTTAAAAAACCGATAGTTTGTCTTGACGATTTTAGTGCCTTGTTCAGTGTGATGTGAGTTGAAAAAGGTAATATTGCTGGTCCAAGGCGTCACTCTCGCAGTAGACGCAACTGCCGATGATGGGGGATCGGGGTTTAAATCCTGGTCAGGTGTACTGAGAAGGTTCTTCCTAAATGGTATTCCACCATGCCTCAATGCAGATGCGGGTACACTTTCTATCAATTCAAACTTCATCTCCATAATACATTATCGTGATTGGTACACATGCGTAAAATCCGAACGGGTAGTAGGTCATGGTGCAAAAAATAAATGACTAGAATTATCATCGGGCTTTGATTAGTATTCCAACTTCCCCGCCAGACAGACCTGACAAGACGAGACTGGTCCTTTTGTTTGCGTGCTTTGCAGTGAGCCTGTTAAGCTAGAATCTTGTGACGTCATCCAACCTCCTAGGCACAAGTTGTCCACTCTGTACACTTAAAGTCTGTTCACCGTAGGAATTGTTTTCTGAAAGGCCTTTTTCCCTAACAGAAAGCTATTATATAGTAGGATATTGGTAGGAAAAAAGACCTTTCAGAGAGAAATTCTTACCGTGAATGGAGTATTGATAGTAGGAACAAGAAAGAAGGGTTGTATTTGACAGTTACTAAATTAACTAAAACGGTTTTCATGTATTCATACGTCAAGACAAGTGTTCTTCAATTGTGACTTTTGGTATATATTATCAATAACTATATTATTATTATTATTATTATTAGCACCGCGTCTTACTACCCGTTCGGGTTATACGCACTTACGCTAATGTGTAATGTTAAGGTGATTGTGCGATGAAACGGAGGACCTACAGTTTAACGTGGAATCCGAACCACGGTGGAGGCCTGGCATTCCACACATTCACAAGCTGTGATGAATACACGTCTTGTCAGAGGTGAAGGAAGGGTTTGGCAATCAGATAAATCTGTGCCGTGACCGAGGATTGAACCCCGGACCCCCCTCAGAGAAGTCCGACACCTTACCCCTAGACCGCCAGGTCACCTTATCAATAACTATAAGTAAAATAACTAATTGGTCCGTTGNATCATCGCATCTTACTACCCATTCTGGCTATACACCTCTATAATAACAACTACGCTAGTGTGTTATAGACTTATGGATGACGCTGGTTGAATTTATAGGAAATGTACTCATATTTGGGTGGAGAGAGAATGGAAAATCACACAGGGAAAAGCAACCTCAGTAGACCCTATTGGGATTAGAAACCCAATCTCCCCGTCATCGGCAGTCTAGTCTATTGCGAGAGTGACGCCTTAGACCTTTAGACCACCGAAGCAGGCAGCTCTTAACTATAGCTTATAGATTTTAAAAATGTGAATGGAAAATTATATTTATTTGTCATAGTCCAAACTCTAATATTTACTCCGAACTGTCAGAAGTACCCGGCATTTCCCGTGGTAACTACGCAATGAATTGCGTGGCTACCCCAGGCATTGCTTTTCTTTGTTTTATTTCTTCCGACCCAGTTTTTAATAAATTGAAAAAAATATCATCCAAATTTTGAATTTCTGGCTTCAAGGTGTACAACATGTTCGTGCATGGCGTCACTAATTTTTAAAATTGCAGACATCTTCTTGAGTTGGATATCGCGCAACGCTCATGACAGATACATAACTGCTTCATTTTATTTATATAAATTGAGATATATATAGATAGATAGAAGATATATTACATATTCCCTTCTTTGAATGTTTTTAAAATTTAAAAATAGGAACATTCTCGTTGTGGAAAATTAGATTTTGTAGAACTTCAGGATATAAGCTTACTATCATCAAAAGGAATCTCTTTACGTTTTGAATTTTGAGAAAATGATAAAATAATATTAATAACTTTTTTTATTACCACGTCTTACTAACCGTTCGTGTTATACGTTTATTTACTAATCACGATCATGGTTTTAGGGATCAGGAAGGTTATATTTAGAGGAAGTGTACCCGAATTTGCGTTGAAAACTATTTTTGAAAAATCACTCTCAGTACACCCGACCGAGATTCCAACCTCAATCTCCCCGTCATTGGCAGCCTAGTTTACTACGAGAGTAGTGCGTTATACACGTGGTCACCAAAGTGGGTAATTAATAATAATAATCATAAAAATAATAAGAAAAATAAGTAAAATAAACATAAAAGTAATAATAATAAAAATTATAATAAAAAAATACTAAAATAAAAATAATAATAAAAAAATACTAAAATAAAAATAATAATAAAAGTAATAATAACACATAATAATAATTTTGACCACTTAAAAATTATATTAGTGTTTTCTAAAAAGGCGTTATTGCTGCGAGTGTGGACTGGTCGGCCGATGTCTGCCCGAGACGTACTCTACCTGATGGGACCACCAAGAATCCCCATTACCCGCTATCACTCAACCTCGCCCGCTGCGCACTCTATTAACAAATTGGAAGAGTTTTACTGTAGTCTTTAGTAAAACATTAGCAGCACGTTGCGTTAATACTCCCATACAACATGTTCCCTGTCCGTCCGAAACAAGCTTGTATATTCTACAAAACCGGTAGAGTAGTTAGTTTTTTTTATCACCACGTCTTAATACCGCTTTAGGTTATACGCATATATAATATTTACGATACTGTAGTAGGGATGTGGAAGAAATAATTTTAAAAGTACCGACATTTGCGTGGAAGGAGAGGGGTAAACCATTTTGGAAAACATACCTTCAGTAGACCATCAGGATTTAAACCCGGATCTCTCTGTCATCAGCAGGCCAGTATAACATGATAGTGACGCCTTTGACCAGGAGTTACCAAACTGTGTCGCGCCGTACTGGGGGGTCGGCGGTCTTGGTCCGGGGGGTTGCGGCTATAAGTAAAAACTAAAACTTATAATGTATAGTGAAATGCAACATGTAAATTTACAATACGTGTACTTGTATATATTTTAAAGAATAAAATAAATCATCCAAGAAAACACATGTTTCGCCATTATGAACAAATTGTACACATGAAATCTTGTACGAAAAAAATACGTCAACTTTAATTCCTTATTATCCGGTTCTGTAATTTTGTTTTAATTTTGTAATTTTACATTAAAAATAATACGAGCTGGAGCTAAGGGTCCCGGGTTCAATTCCTGGCACGGCCAAAAAATGTATTACTTGTGAAATGTGTGCTACCCTTTCATATTGATAAATTAACGGCCGGGGACTAAATGTTGTGCCTGTCCTAGTTTTAAGTTAGATTATAAGGAAAATGAAACTACGACAGTCATATCCAGCCGGTAGTGGAAAATATATGGCTTGAATAAAAAACTGCCACAGGCTGGAAACAGTAATGGATGTAAAAAAAAATATATATACACTTGGTAAAATGTGCAATAAATAATTTAATGTCGAATGACCTTAAGGTAAATATTTGTATAGCCATGTATGACCTTATCGTTGTGTGTAGACTATAAGTAATAGTAGTAATAATACTCATAATAGCCACATAACAATGTATTATAGTCTTGTTTTATACCAGCTAGTACAAATAATATTAATTTTTGGTAAACAAGTTTTTCTGGACATACAGTCATTAAATGTCAAAGTGATAGGTTTAGAAGTCTATGCGTTAAGTTGAATGCACTGTGCGGCGGGCTTAACTCACGCGCCTCTATGGTCTAAACCACAACTAAACCTTGAATCTTTTAAAAGTAGGACTATAAACGTAACTAACCACCCCATTCCTGTGTTACTATTGTTACTAGGTGTTCTGTCTCACGGCAGTTCCATTCCTTTTGTCAGTGAACTTAGACCACCAAAGCACCCTGCTTTTTGCCACCTCTTTCAGCTCCTAGGATCCTGTGTACTTAGTTAAAAATAACTAATGAAGCCATACACATCCTAAAATTCATTTGTGTTTAAATAGTCTGTAATGTCTTATTTTTTAGTCCAGTCATTAGCACGTCTGTCTACTGAGATTAAGTGTCCCTGGTTTGATTCCTGGCATGGTTTCCCTTTCACATTTAAGAAATTTACAACAATAGGATCTGCTTCTATGGCCGCGTGGTCTAACATGCTACTCTCACAATATACCAGACTGCCGATGACGGGGAGATTGGAGTTCAAATACCGGTCGGGTGTACTGAGGGTGGTTTTTCCAAAATGGTTTTCCACTCTCATTTCACACACATATGGGTACAATTCCTCTAAATTTAACTTTCCACATCCATAACTCATTAGTGTAATTAAAATGAGTACATATGCGCATAACCTGAACAGGTAGTAAGACGCGGTGCTAAAAAAAAACAGCAATAGGAGTGGGTGCTGGGTCTTTCATAACTTTACGTTAGTTTGTAAGTCGTGTGGGTTAAATATACCAATTAAAAAACAAACAAACGAGAATTTTAACACTTTATTGGAACTAACGGTCATTAAATTGCAATCACTTAAAAGGTATAATAATGTGATGCTTCAAGCTAAGATTATAATTTTTTTTTAAAATTAAACATTACAAAAAAATCTCCATTAACTCACCTGCAAATGGCACAATTATTAAAAACAAAAAAATAAATATAGTTCAGAATACTTCCCTCGGGATTATTGTATAGTTGACGTTTTCGTAACTCATTGAAAAAACAAAATATATCAATACAACTATAATATTTTGTGTTTTGCGGTTATGTCAATAAGAGATGATATAATAGATTAAAAAAATATTATTTTCACACTTATATCTTGTTATAACTGGCTACCAAATTTAAAAAAATATACAAATCACAGGATGATCCAAACAAAATATTAGTTTCAAATTAAAATATTTTTATTTTTTAAACAGTGCATTAACACAACCAAGGACGGTCTGTATGACTTCATCAACCGGCCTTTTTTAGGCTGGTTCGCCATCTTTTGTTAAGAAAAGAAAGCCACCTTTTAGAAGCTCTCGTTTGAAAAGCATTTACTAAGTGAACCACAGACCCCTTGCACAAAAAAAACAAAAATATACAAACGGTTATTTTCGTAAGTTCGTGTTTCAATAATATGAAAACGGTTAAAAGAAAAAAGTGAATCAAAACAAAATCGTTTGTTTTAAAAGCTTTGACTGCCAAAAGTAACATCTCAACATTTGGTCTTGCCGATCATATGGTTCGGCGAATGGATACATAATAACTTTTCTTAGCTTTCACTAAACACCTCTCCTATCGTAATTAGGGTTTAGTTTAATGGCAGTGCATGACGGGACGTCTTTTTAAAACTAGTTATGTTCAACGCGTTTTAATATCTAACTGGGCTATCCATATTCAGTCACCAACGGGGTAGAAATAAAAAAGATAATGATTAAAAAGAAATTTACCCAAATTTTTGCGGAGGGAGTCAAAAACCATTAAAAAAAAAAACACTGGCCGGGATTTGAACCCCAATATTTTCTTCAGCGTAAAACCTGTCTATAACGAGCTTAAAGTTTGATCTGCGTTCTCTCAAGTGGAGATGGTGTCGTGTTCAAAGGTGGCCCTCATATGGGGTTACTACACTAGATTCTAAAAAACGTTCTTGCGGAAAATAAATAACCCACCAAGATTTAAAAAAAAAAAACTTGGACTTCCTCATTAACTTATTGTGAGCCTAAAGTTTTATACCACACGATCCCCGAGGCGGCAAGCAACGGAAAACCAGTGTGTAGTTCTGCAAGAAGAAATATACTCACTTCACACAACTCTTTAAAAAAATAAAAACAAGGAGTCACGAGTAGGGTCTGCCCTCAAATCATAGTGAGAGTACAGTCTCATTTTCTTAGGAATAACATTTTCTGACATCTAGACATATTCATTATTATTATTATTATTATTATTATTAATATTATTATTATAATAGATGGGATCCTCGAATCCTTAAGGATATTCGAGATTCAAGGATTCGAGGAAATATCTAATTCGAAATATAAAAAAAAACTCAACATTTTTAATTGGAATTTGTTTTAGAGTTCTAATACCTATACTACTACTTTTCGGTGGTTCATCCCTACATAATAATTAATGCATAAATAATAAATATGTGTTTAACTATCAGAATTATATTACTATAAAGCCACATGGCTGACTCCTCACTCACTCATTGACATTAATGTTTACCCACTTCCAGATGAGCTAGAAACTTGAAATTTGGCAAATTTATAGCTTATAGCCTTTTAACCGTCGGAAAATTCCAAAAAGTTAAAAAAATTAATTTTTAATCCCCGAAAAAAAAATTCAAAGTAGTGGAGCAACTTTAAAGTTGGTGTGGACCTTTCTTTGGAGGTCTCTTGTGACTAAACGGTAAGACCTATAAAAAAACGGATCGCACCAACAACTACGAGTTTGGTGAGATCCACAAGTTTGGTCCTATTAATTTTTGTCATATCTCCATCGGTTATACCTTAGATAGAGCTAGATTTTTTGATTTCAAGTTAATTTTGCACATTTTCCACACTTTTTTTTAATTTCAAAACAACGCTGGAATTACATTAGTTTACATCCACTTGCAAAGAAAACTTATTGGGGGTTTGGGAGCGGAGCCCCCAACAAGCAAAGCGAGTTATCTCTAAGATTGTTCCTATTTGAATGTATATGGATATTTTTCCTAAATTCTAATTGGTAATACTTTGAGTGAGAGTAAGATCTAACATACCCGCTTCAGGCATTACTTTCGTGTGGAAGACGGGGATATTGGGTTTCGAATCTTGGTTGAGTCTACATAGAATGATTTTTACTAAATGGCTTCACACTCTCCTTCCATGGAAATGAGGGTAGATTATCTCTAAAATGCTTCCTTTTTCACCCCTCTTCACCCCTAATCCATCAGAGTAATTGAAATATACGCATACAACCTGAACGGTTAGTAAAACGCATTGATAAAAAGAAGAAGAATGTGACATATTTTATACTTTAGGAAATTTACGAATTTTAAGAATCCAAATATATTGTTTGATTTAAGTTCTATTTTAGATAGTGATGTATTTAAAAATGCAAATATATTAGAAATATACTGTGGTTGATACGAAACTAATCACTAGATATACTTTCACGTATTCATACGTCAAGTCATGTGATCTTTAGCTATTACTTTTGATATATATTATC
This sequence comes from Timema bartmani, assembly GCA_902151455.1. Taxonomy (NCBI): domain Eukaryota; kingdom Metazoa; phylum Arthropoda; class Insecta; order Phasmatodea; family Timematidae; genus Timema; species Timema bartmani. Next base: position 38,336 of record CABFWB010001808.1, read on the forward strand.
AATACCAATAAAATAACTATCTTAATATAGTAAAATATTATCAATGTTGGCAGCAATTTTTTTCTTTAGTGAAGGTCGTTCCTATTAACATTGGATTGTACCTTCGCATACGTTCACGGATCGGTAGTCATGATAGAAAACAATTTTTAGTGCCAGCTAAAACTCTTTTCCCTCCGTCATGTCCTTAATCTATGATTGACCACAGAGGGGCCTATTTTTCCCCCTCGTTAGACCAATAACTAGCGCTGTGCCGTTGTACAATATGGTAGGCACTTCTGTTCGCCGTAATACACGTAGAGAAATAGATATACAAAAAAACACATCATTGTTTATAAAAGCGATACTCATCTATGTAACGGAAAGAACAAAATAAAACAACGTCATCAATATATCATCTTTCCTTCCTCTTCCATAGCACAATATTTTGTGTGCACGAATACAAAGAAGAAATAAGGCATGATACATATTCTAGATTTTGAGCTTTTAATGTTTAATCTATTAAAGAGTTTTATTTATTTCTACGTGGATCACTAAATACTTTAAAAAAATGTTATATGGGTATTCAGGAAATATTTGAAGGACACCCAATGAAATTTATCCTTGAAATATTTTATCTCACTATGCGGTTAAATAATGATCAATAATAATATAATTTACATCCCTATTTAAAACTGGACTAATTTTTTTTATCAAAACAGTGCCTCAAGAAATGATATAATTATACATAATAGGTATCGACCACTGTGGTCTTGATATAAAGTCCTCGCTTCAGGATCCACTGTTCGTGGGTTTAAGCCCAGCTGAGGTCGATGGATTTTTATTAAGAAATAAAAATCCGTAGCACAACTTTTTCCGGGGGGGAAGTAAAGCCTTCGGCCCCATGAAGATTGTGGCAAGAAAAATAACCTTATAAGGTATGTGAAAATACCTTTCTGCCAAATTAGTAGGCCCTTTCATGCCGGCTTATAGAAATTCAGTGTGGAAAGGAACGGGGAACCACCACACTTCCTGAACTCCCCTAGTTCATGGTATTTCTACCAGATAGTGCAGGTAGCACTAACCAGCCGAAGGGATGAATACATGCTCAGTTCCAGATGCATATAAATCACATCAAACCAACCTTCGAGTTGTTGACTTAAAAATAAGAATATAATAGCTACTAGATAGTTTAAAACTTGAGGCTATGTATATTGTACATTAAACTGTAGGGCTAATTTAAATGAATGGCTTCTCTATTTCTCATGTGAAAATATCTGTTGATTTTTTCACCAATTCTTACTACACGTCCGGGATATTCAAATGTAATAACAATAATGAGGAAGGGTTGAGGAAGATGTTTGTTAGAGGAACTGTACCCACATTTACGTGGAGAGATATAGAGAGGGAAGTCATTTAGAAATAAGACACCTTCAGTACATCAAACCGGAATTCGAACCAGGACCTCTCATCAGTGACAAACCAGTCTATAACAAGAGTGACGCCTCATACCATGTGACTACCAATATGGCTAATAGGTTTATATTAAGGTTATCTGTTTATTATTTTGCGCTGCCAATTTTATTTTATCACCGCGTCTTTCTACTCGTCCAGGATTCACGCATTTTTAATTATTCTAGGGGAATAGGGACGACGAAGGAATGATTTAGAGACAATGTTTCCGTATTTGAGTGAAGAGAGAGTGGGTAACCATTTAGGACAAAGCCACATTCGGTAATCCTAGCCGGTATTGAAACCTAGACCTCTCATTCATCGGGAAACCAGACTCGATGAGCTTAACATTTAGTTAATTCGTGTGACCACCGATTTCGTTTATATTAAAATGGGAGCTCAGGGGAGTCAAGAAAAGTTCAGTATTTCGTAGATTTTATGTAAAAACTTTTTTTTTGTCAAAATAAATCAAGTATTGCTTCAGTATAAATATAGAGTTTAATTTTCTTCACATAGTGATATCAACAGTTGTTGAATAACTGTCCTGAGCATAGCAACATTAGATGACAAACTTTTTAAATGAAGAGAAAAAGTTGTCATTAAATTCCAGGACATCCTTGACAGATATTCAACAACTGTTGAGGTCACCATGTGAAGAAAATTAAACTCTATTTTTCTACTGGAGAATTATTCCATTTATTTTGACCAAAAAAAGTTTTGATACAAAAATACTGCCCTTAAATGTAAATCTCCTTGCCTACAATCCCACTGCTAAGCTAATTTTATTTCTTCGGCGGATACAGTATTGAATTTAGAAAATGAGTGTTATAATACTCTCGATATAATAAAAAATATCAAGCCTATAAAAATATGGAAACGATTTCAATGTGATCTCAAACAATTGAGAAGAGTGTTGAATATTTAATCTGAGCTGTATTAAAAATGCCGGACCTGTTTTAGAAGAATTTTAATTGCTTTTCAAAATCACCGTCAGGAACTAAAATATTTCAGCAATGCTGAGGAGTTAGTTCTCATCGTGAAAGAACTGCTTTGCTTTACGGTCAGACGGTCTTTCGGTAGTTTGAATATGAAACTTTGATGCAGACAAACATCAACTTAGGAGGTGAAAGGTCAGAAATGAAATATTTTTGAAGAATGAAAGAGAACATACTTGGTAAAAAAATAAGCCAACATAAGCCAGCCTTCATATATTTCCATAAGACACCAGTTTAGTAATCTTAATCGTCAGATCTTTGAATGTTAACAAGGCAAATGTTCATATTAGTTTAGAGAGTTCTTGAATGTTAGAAAATAAAAACTAGTAAATCTTTTCAGTCCGATATTAATATGGGATGGAAGGAAAAGTGAATTAAAGTCGGTATTTTAAAAAGTTTTTATAACAAACCCCTTTCTTTTCAAAATAAATAAAATAATTATCTATTAGATACATTTAATTTAATTTTCTACACATAGTAATCTCAACATTTGATTGAATTTAAGTCATGGGCATTTCAGCATTTGAACATAAGTTTCTCTTACCTTAAAATATTTATGTTCACGCATCTAAATCATCAAGCCGCATCTAAATATCATATCCTCTAAATTGAAAATTGAAACCTGAACACAGGAATTGAGCCCGGGACCTTTGGATTAATACGCTAATACTCTAACCATTGGACTACTATGATATTTAGATGCGGTTATAACCAAAATTAACAAATAAAAAACTTGTCTATTTAATCCACCATGGTATACGCATTCGCACAGTTTTCATTAAATTAATGGCACCATAAAGCAAACTACCGAATCACAAATGGCTGCATTATTTTATTTTATTTTGTAGCGTGTCTTACTACCCGTTTGGGGGTTATACGCTTGCTACTTTATCTGATAGCTCGTGGTTTTAATTGATATAGCTGACGATTTCCACACGTCCATCACAGATTCTGTCTTAAAATATGAGTGGAAAATGACCCTAAACACGGAATGATTACTGGATAGCTCAGTGGTTAGAGCAATGACGTACTAAGGCCAGAGATCCTGGGTTCGATTCCCGAGTCTAGGTGTCATTTTTCAATTTAAAGAATATGGTATTTTTTTTCACACTTTAAAATAGCATAAGTAAATAGGATTGTCAATTTGTTCAAATATGAATAAAGAATATTTGTCAGTGTACACAAATTGTCTTTAAAAGAGAAAGAACAAATTATATTTCAACAAATTATATTTTGAAAAGAAAATTTCTGAGGGAATAAATTATAAAATGTTGTATTAAAATATCCATGGAATTTCCTTGGATAAGGAATCAAATATTTAAATTTTATATGCATTTTACAACAACATATATTTGTGAGCAAACATTTTCATTGTACGTTAACGTATACTGCAACAAAAACTAGATTTAGAAAGAAGCTAAATATAGAAGATAATCTGAACTTAGAAGTGACAAGAATAACTCGGAATACTGGAGCACTTATTGATCAAAAGCAAGCCCACCCAAGCTACTAATAAATAAATATACAATATACTGATTACATTTTTCATTTTGCAAGTGGAACTTTTGCACGAGTAAATAGATATTAAATATATTTTTCTTTTAAATATTTATTCAAGTACTAAGTTCTAAGAGAATTGTAAAATTTAACTGTCGAAATCGAATGTTCATATTATTAAGTAGTGTAAAAATGTGTATTAGGGCTTCCGAATGTATTTCTTCTGATGCAAGGGCTCCTTCAATCAAAAAAATGGGGTGTGGCTGTGTCATGGACAGGGACGTGTGTTGTACGTGAATACGTTTATGTAACGGGTTACGATTAAAACTTAAACGAAGATCGTAGCTTCTCCGAGTCAAAAGTTATACTAATTGCAAATCTCGATACGCAGCAAAATAACCTCAAAATAGCGGCACTTCCCCCTCCACCGCGCGCGATGCGTCACTGTTCTCGCTTATCGTAATGAATTCTTTGATCCTTTAGCTATCCAGTGGTATAATTTAATTTTGGATGTAGAGGAAAGATTCGAAACTACAACACCAAACTGTATCCCCCGATTTTGTTATCATTAGGTTTTTTGGATTGCCCCTGTATGGTAGCAAATTTAAAGACGTATTCACGTCAAAAATTTGGGAATCTCTGATTTATCATACTTTGAAGATTCCAAATATAATCGTTTGTCCCTACATGCCTCCACGAATGTCCTTTTTAATGTAAATACAATTTAGGTTCTTGGGAAAACAAAGTGTGTTTAAAATCCTATTGTCACATTTCTACTTGATGAAAGGGTGGGTTCTTATATTCCGTGGGGCATCATTGTTGTTAGTAATTAATAAGAGCTAAGGCGCATCTATCTAGCATAATTATTTGATTGGTTTTGCGAGTAGCCAACTATAATTAAAATAAATATGTATTTTTAGTAGCGTGATATAGTGGATACTTCTAGGATACTAGCACACGTCTTTTTTGTTAGCTGGACGTAAATAGCAGCATCATCGGGTCCCGCTTCGGTGGCCGCGTTGTCTAACGCGCTACTCTTGCAGTAGACTGGACTACCTATGATGGGGAGATCGAGGTTCGAATCCCGGTCGGGTGTACTGGAGGTGGTTTTTCCAAACTAGTTTTCCCCTCTAACTCAACGCAAATACGGGTACTCTTACTCTGAATATAGCCTTCCTAATCTCTAAAATCATTAGCGTAATTAATACATAAGCGTATAATCTGAACGGGTACTAAGGGCCAGTTTCATAGTCAGATTTAGTACGCCTAAAGTGCGAGTCGATACTAAATACAGGACGACACCTACCTAGACCAAAATGGAATGGGCCAGTTTCGCATATGAAACTGGCCCATTCCATTCAATTTCAAGTAGGTGACGTCTTGTATTTAGTATAGCGCCGCACTTGAGGCTTACTAAATCTGACTATGAAACTGGCCCTAAGACCCGGTGCTAAAAAAATAAAGAAAAAATTAAAATCGATTGAGTAATCATGTCAGCGATTATTTTGCTACCCGGTTTTTTCTCTCTATTTGTCTGGAAAGAATAAATTTACAATTCTTATTAAAATTGTTGTATCGGTGAGAAAACAAATCCGCTTCTTTATCGGGACTGAATACTAACGTTAAAATTATTAAAATAATCTCTACATTGACATAATGTTGTGTGGACTTAGATATTCATAACCGGTACTATTTTTTATAATTTTAAACATAATGTTTGATCTTCAGGAGAAATATGTAAATAACTAAATCAAAATATCCCCGCAGTTCATCATTTTGTGTTTGTTTTATCACGCGTATTAAATAAGACTATATCTTGAGCATAATATGAAAGAAAATATAATCTGAATAGTAAAACGTTTACACATGAAACGTTGTTGAGTTGTCGTTTTTTATGTTAAGACATTATAAATGAGGAAAGCTGTATTTTGCTATTTTTTTGCATAATTTATGAAAAAGAATGTTTCTTTTTTTAGTCAATCTATCTTTTTTTTATTACGTTTACCACCCTGGTTGTTAACAGCTTAATCTAAAAGTAAGTTAAGGTGAATGTTTTGCAGTCTGTTTCTCGCACCTCAACCTAAAAATGGAGATATTTACCAAATAAAACTCGAAACGAGATTTTATATATATATATATATATATACGCTTAAAAGATAATGGATATAAGAGTATCATATTCCACCAAAGAGCATAGATGAAACATTTACATTGTTACATAAACGTTGAGAAAAGAGGAACATCTTTGTCCATCAAAGAGGATAACAATCAATAATTTCATTTTCAGACAAGAATAAAAATTTTTACAAATATTTGCTTATCGAGCAGAAACTATTTTTTATTTCATAAAAAAATGTCTCACATAGAAGTTTTTACTTTTAATAGTAGTCTACCAACAACTTTACAATGGAAAGTTATTTCATATCTCAAAGAATGGTGGAGCTATTATCAAAATCAAAAATTTCTCCTAATGGAAATTACCCTCAAAGTCGTTATCATGTAAAAAAGAGAGTTACTATATTGCTTGCATTGCTAAACAGTACCTAGATACGAATTTTAACCAAAATTGTTAGAGCCAATTTTGAGAAAATCGATCGGTTCCCTTTTTGCCCCCAAATAAACTACCCTTAATTTTAAAGTTAGAGATCTAATTCCCAAAATACCTCTGGGGAGCTTTGGAAACCCTAAACACCATGTTTTAGTATGATCGGTAAAATGATTTAGACTCTAGTACATACAGACAGACAGACATACGGCATTGCGAAAACACCCTTTTCGGGTTCAGGGGTCACGAATGATAACATCCATCAATATTTCAAATTAGCGGCGTCGAGAGAAAGTAAAAATATCTCCGCAATAAAATAATAATAAAATAATTAAGGATTGGCTTAGAGTTTTTCAAGCTTCATAGCTGCAATTATCATAATACATACTGTAGTATACCGTAGTGTGAGGCTATTTTCCTTAAAGTAGGTGGTCACCTTAATCCACCACATCCTTAAGATTTGATGACCATCCCTTCCTCGAAATGGAGGGTGGGTACTAACTTTATTTTTTAAATTTACTTTTCATCCCCGCGTTTTACTACATATTCAGTTTATAAGCAAGCATATATGATAATTACTCTAATGGGGTAGGGATGAGAAAGGAAGCATTTTAAAGGTAATATACCCGCATTTACGTGGAAGGAGAGTGGGAAACCATATAGGGGGAAAACCACCCTCAGTAGACCCGACCGTCAGTCTAACACGAGAGTTAGGCTTTAGACCATTCGGCCACTGAATCGGGTCGAACCTTATTAATATGTCACACACGACTTACCCAATTTTTATAGATCGGTCAACTGGGCGTAATAGATCATTTTAAATGCTAATAAAAACTTGAATTTGAATTTAATGATACTCTTCCTTTGAGGCTATTTAATAGGATTCTAATCACATATTCATTGGCCCTTTCCTCTGTAGATTCAGCCGAATTGTGATCCCAATACTCCATTACTTCTTATCTTTAATCGGTGCATAATTTATTATAATAAGACAATAAGGGGTATGATCGGCAACTAAATAACGCCAATGGGCATTATTTTCCCCCTTGTTTTGATGAAAATGGGCTTTAAAAACTCCCCTCCCGTCCCCCCACCCTTCCCCTGGAATTCTTGGTAAAATTTAACGAGGCATCCCCACGTGTTGGCCAAAATAGGTTGGCCACGCTCTATTTTCAACAGCTTGCAAGTTTTCAACGACTGACTTGACAGCAAAAAAACAATGCCTGCCCCATGAGGCCACGTGATTTATATAGTGTTTACATTTTATAAACCAAAAAGAAAGAAGCCATTTCCTTCTACCTTTCGTATGTATGTGTAAAGTGGAAGGTTCTGGGTTTTTATTTTCGAGGCAAACTCTGAAACAAGACACATATCATAGTAGGATTTGGAAAATCCAGTATTTATAGGTTGTTTATTATACGTTACATACACACAAATGTGGACACTTTTAATTAGTAGCTATAGCATGGGCCCAAATTTTGAAGACATAAAAAGTGCCAAAAAAATTACCAATGTGATGACGTTAAACACGTGAACTTTAAATATACAGAAAATGACCTAAAAGTATAATTGAAAACTTGGAAAGAGTTTTCCCTTATCAGGCTAAGATTTACCATTTTATTGTATTTATGTTTTATTTGACGATTTTTTAAGACAAAACATTGAAACAAAAACCATAAATTATTAAATCATAATTTCTAAAAAATAGACCTTCATTGCCAATTTCTTTTTTATTTTAAAATAATTTTTTTGTAAACGTATTTTTTTAAATCGTTTATAGCTCAGGCTATTTAGTTTATTTACAATAAATAACCATTAGGAATCTTCCTCACAGTATGTAGATCAAAAATGTGTCATATTGTGTTTGGTATCACTCCGCACTTTAAGCATACTTTAAGCATCGTTTATATTGTAACGCAACAAGTTGGCCAACATGATACCAACAAGTTGTGTTACAGTATAAACGCATTCTCAACTTGTTGGGGATGTTGGCCAACATGTTGGTGTTGGGAGAGCCAGTCAGAGCCAACAAGCTATGTTGGGTTGTGTTGGAGATAATAAACGACCAACCCAACATGTCGGCTGATTTGGGAGGTTCTGCGCTTGCGCTAGAGAGTATAGTCAGTCTCTAGCCCTGACAACGCACATGTTTTGTGTCTATACATAAGGCTCCCATAAAGCGCAGAGTTGCAGCAAATTTTCATCCCGGAGTCACAACAATTGTCCCTTCCATTTTACCATGTAAATGAGGATACAGAAATGTAACTAAGCATTCAAAGTCCACATATGACATGCGTACAAAGTTATCAAATCCACGTTGTAAATGTAGGTAATTCATTATTCCCATGCACGCACCTTAAATTTGACGTTTAGCCAAAAAACTTCAAACCCTCCACCGTTTCTTACTTTTTTTTTCTGCAAGAATACACTTCCTGTCAACACAATAAATTAATAACGGCAAGTAATACGATGTTATCCATGGCTAGAAATGTGTAGACTGATTAAAAACTAGCGGAGGACCCAGGATGTTGGTCCAACAAGTTGGCGACAATAAACGCAGCTTACTTTTCCTCGTGTGTTGTCTCCCAACATGTTGGGTCCAATTTGTTACATAATCGAGGCTTTACTCTGACTTTAGTGTGATAGTGCTGTAACTGTGTCAAGTTAAGACGCTAGCTGCTCCACAAAACAGCTTCGAAATCACCAACGAGTATTCAACGTTGTTAAACATATTTCCAGTAGTAACTAAGTAATACCAGCGCTAATGCAGACCAACGCACAAGTTTTGTCGACGGCTGTACCAAACCAGTAACCTGCCCCGGTTAGACAGGTAACCTGATATTACCCGCCCATAACGGTGACCTAGGGTTCAGAGGTCACCTCGTCAACGAGTCATTAAAATCCCTCTCACGAAAAAAACCACTAGCCCGTCCTTTAAATAAGAAAATATATAAATATTCACTTTTAATTATAGCAAACATTTCATTTTACTCTTTTACAGTTGTGTTACGTGCCCACATGTGTTCTGGATTTCACGGTTCGATAGGTTTCTGTTATAATTGCTCCGCACCTTCTCCTAATTGGATAGAATTTATTGCAGCGACGTGTTATGAACATAACAATAAAAAAAATCATGTGCTAGTTTTCATCTAATATAAATATAGTATTTTTTTTAATTGAGCCTTTAAAGGTAGGAAGGAAAAATAAAAAGACATTTCTTAAAAAACAAATACTGTAATGAATATTTCATGCAAGCTGGAACATTATTTACAGAATACAGTATGTACCAATAGTTTGATCCAACCAATTATTTCATTTGCTTTGATTATAACAAGGCCATGGGCACAAAGTTAACTAGATTGGTTTTCAATATTATTATTTATATTGGATCATTTTAATTTCAAACGAGAAAGTGAGTGAATTAAGGACATACATCATATAGATTAGATTGTCAGCTAAACATGTTTTTTTAACACCGCGGCTTACTACCCATTCGGGATGTACGCATATGTACTAATTACTCCAATTTAAGGATGAGGAAGGTTGAATTTAAAGAAAGTATACACGCATTTGCGTGGAGGGAGGATAAAAGACACTTAGAAAAAAAGCACACCCGACTGGGATTTGATCTCCGATCTCCTCGTCATTGTCAGTCTAGTATATTGCGAGAGTGACGCCCTAGACCATTCAGCCACCGAAGCGGGTCAGTAATGTATTAATGTGAGCTTTATGAAAGATTTATTTTTTCATTGCGTCTTACTGATTGTTAAGGTTATATACATATAATTACACAGGATTAGTAAGGTATAATTTAGAAGAAATTTACTCGCATTTGCGGCAAGAGAGAGTGGGAAATCATTTAGGAACCATCTCCTCAACACACCCAGCTGAGAATCTAACCATGATTTTCTCTTTCCCGGCAAATAAAACCGGACGAGACTTACGCCTTACTGTTGATACATTTTCTAACAGAAAATTCACAAACATAACAGAAACATAATCACGTGGCAAGCTCTGAGCCAATCATACGATTTCAGAACCATCCGCGTCGTCCACTCTGCGTGGCTTGAAATAGTTTCAGCTTCCTCAGTTATTATTATTATTAATACCGCGTCTTACTACCCGTTCGGGTGATACGCACTTACGCTAATGTGTAATGATAGGGTGATTGTGAGATGAAATGGAGTAACTACAGTTTAACGTGGGATCCGAACCACAGTGGAGGCCTGGTAATCCACACATTCACAAGTTGTGATTAATACACGTCTTGTCAGAGGTGAAGGAAGGGTTCAGCAATCAGATAAACCTGTGCCAGGACTGAGGATTGAACCCCGGACCCCCAGTAGAGAAGTCCGACACCCTACCCCTAGACCACCAGGTCACCTAGCTTCATCAGTTCTTCGCGACAATATCAGCTCTTGAGACCCAAAGCAACTTAAGAAATAACCGACTCAATAAGTCCACATGGTCCTACAATGTTAGAAACTAGCGGACAGCTGTGTCTACTGTTGTGAAAAGATAGGAAATAACGTGTTAAATGGAATGCTCTGGTGTCGTTAGGTTTTAATTTTTTCGCGACACAGCACAATAAATAGAAAACATCCATCGTAACATTAATTAAAAATATGTTTATCTACTAGAAAATAAAATAAGTTGATAATCAGCTGTTTGTAGTCGGAGCTGCAAATCATTATGAATCAACATAGGCTGGTCGACCTCGATGGTTTTGAAGTGAGGTCCTCGCTTCGGAAACCTAATCTTCGTGGGCTCAAACCAAGCTGGGGTCAACGGATTTTTTTGAGCGATAAATATCCGTGGCACAACTTCCTTCGGAGGGGAAGTAAAGCGGTCCCATGTCGATTGTGGCAAATAAAAGAACCCTGGAAAGTATGTGGAAATACCTTTCCCGGTAAAATTGTTAGGCCATTTTGCTCTCGCCCATAAAAATTCTCGTATGCTGTTACAATCAGTCGGTTCAGAAAGAGCACGTTAAATATCTCAAATATATATATATATATATATATATTCTAGCGCAGTGGTCCCCAAACTTTCTCCACTAGCGAACTACTTTCAAAACATCTGAGTTGGACGAAACCCCTGATAAATATCAATAGCCAAGCACTTAATTGTATAAAATTTTTTTATGACATTTAGTTATTAATTTAATCAAATTGTTTAATATCATTAAATTAACCTAATATAGCTCCGGTAGGTACTTTAGAATACCCCACCAAATATAATGAAATAATATTGAAACTACTTAAGTATAAAGTCAGGAAACACAGACGATAAATAAGGTCTCAAGTCACTTTCAGCATTGTGCCTGTTTATGTTTATATTTTTTAAATAGGCATACGAAGAAAAAGATGTATCGCTCAAATACGTAGAAGAAAGTGGTAACAACGCTGCAATAGCTTTATTCGCTAACACTTGGAATTTCTCCCTTGAAATTAACCAGAAACCAATTAATGACAAAGATTTATAGCTTTTCTTTAATTAAAAATCAGTGGAAATTTCAAGGAACTGCTCTTGTTCACTCACGCTTAATGTGGAGGATTCCAAAACTGCTGTCTCTTATAAGGGATTGTGAATACAATTGTTATTATTGGACATTGCTGGGAAATATTCTCTTAAGGTTTTTCCAAGTCTCTTCAAGTGTTCTATACATTTTCTTCCAAAGAAAGATGATTTTCTACAATAAAGTCGTGAAGGGTATCAAAGCACTCCGTTTGGTTGCTAACTAAACACCTTTCTCAAAAGTTAATTTTTTATGAACCATTCGATACGGTCTTGCACAGTAATTTAACGTTAGTATTCGACTCCTGAAGAGATAGGTTTAAGCTGTTAATTTTTTAGAAAATGTCTACCAAATAGACTAAAGCCAGGAGCCACATTTGATCTTGCATGCACTTTGCTTTGTGAATTGGATGGTTGGTAAGAAAAACAAAAACTTACTGTTTAAATTCAAACAGTCTTGTAAGAGTTCTACCTCGAGATAATTACCTGACTTCAGTGTGAGACAATAAACAGTTGTTAATGCATCCCATTTCCTCACAAAGTGCTGAAAATATCCGCCATTACAGAAATACTTTGGCGAACCCCCTGGAAGATTTTGCGAGCCCCAGTTTGGGAACCGCTGTTCTAGCATGTGAATTTCCGCGCCACTCTGCTACCTATTTTCGGTGAACTTTAAAATCAAGCTTTTAGTTAGGGTGCCGACTGGTGCGGTTTTAAATACAAACACTTCCATAAAAATAACAATGATACCAAAAATACGCGTAGATTCTTGGGTACCACCTCCTCAGATACTTTCCAGCGTCTTGCCGCCAGTTGGCAGCACCGGGGTCGGACCGACAAATGATGTATCGCCCAAATGTGAAGATATTACCACGATCTGTCCACGCCTGAAGAACACGATACTTGTGAGAGATAGACACCGGTTGTAAAGAATGTATCTTTCCCTCCATTCGCGTTAACGAGGCTGAGAGAGAATACAAAAAAAAGTGAGTCCAATAATTGATGTTTCAACACGAGATTTTGTGTAAATAAAAATATATGTCTTCATTTATTATTTTGTGTATATACCAATGACACGATCTAGGTTTTGATATTGAGTTAACATTTTTAAATTTGTAGTTTCAAATGAAAATGCTTGTAAAAAAAAATCACAGGTTAAAAATCTGATCCAAACGTGTCTAAAAAAATCGTTCTAAGAAAGAAACAAGTAAAAACCAGTTAAATAGTTTATTTATCCCCATTATTTGTAGTCTACTAATTGCCTAGCAAACTTGTCAATATTTCACATTTTTGTGTGTGACTTGAATGTTATACATTATTGGGATTTTTTTAAAGGTGTTAAGACACAATAAATTGCTTTGCCGACATGGTGTATTCTATGCCCTGATTTTGATTCAAAAACAGTTTAGAAAATTCAAACCTATTTCTTGGCGGCCAACATTGATAACATTTTACTTTATTATTGTTATTATTATTATATATATATTGATAATATATATCAAAATGGACAGTTGAAGATAACATGGAGTGATATATGGATATATTAAAATTGTCTTAGTAGCTCTAGTAAATATCAGACACTATTCTTCCTACCAAGATCAGCCTAAGTTTTAATGAAATCTAGTCCCTTTTAGTTCACTAGGGCAACACACGAATGAATCAGTTTAAGGAAAAGTGTACGCTTTAAGTTCTTGACTTACACAGATTATAGCTAAACGGATTCATAGATACGCGGTTCTGGTACCTTGACCTACGACCAGTAAGGCCATATATAAATCTCCACTCTAAACATAATGGATGACGTTCCTAATGAAATGAAGAACAGCTGATACTGTTACCGCCATTTTGTTTGATTCTATCTTGAGCACAAGTTGCTTTTTACTCTAAGTTTTCTTTTGATAAATATATCATGTTTAGTTTTAAATTATTCTTTGAAACAAACATACATGTACAAAATATATAGCAGATATTGCGAGATTATTCAACTTGCAATAATATATTTGGATCGAATTAATCACGTAAGTTGGGGACACACTGTATTGTATTATTATTTTTAAATTTTTTATGTTATTATTATTATTTGTCTTTATTTTTATATATTTTGGTGAAGTTATGGCTATCTTGTCTTGTCTTACAATTAACCAATATATAAATTACACAATCCTAAAAAAATATTAACTATAATTGACTAAATTTTAAATATTCTTTATTTGTTATGTTTACAAAAGTATTAATCGCCATACTCGACTAGAAATAATATTCAATTTGACTGAAGATTTGAAAGCAGTCAACCCATTCAATTAGAGAGTAGCGCATTTCACGTTCGTGATGCCATAACTGTGAATGAACGGGAGAAATGCTCAGATTTGTGAATTGGAATGATTATAAAAGTGGAGTTTTTAGCACGTGTATTAAGTTGATGATAATATTTTAGTAGATTAAACTTGGTTACTATGTACTGCAATGAGGAAGTCTGTAATATTTTGTATAGAAGACTGAGTGCCCGCCGTTCATTTAGTCGTAGACACTTCAGTTTGTCAAAGTATTTAAAGATGTGGTCCTGTTATTTAGGATTGTAAATAAATATAATGCAATAAAATTGTATTATCAAGTTACACTGCGAATGTAACCAGAAAAAATGTGTCAGTCACTGAAGAACTAGGCGAGAACATCACCCAACTAATCTGTCAGTCCTGTAAACGTGCTTTACGTCTCCATTAACAGGTTTACCAACGTCTCCCAACAGGTGAGAAGAGTTTGTGTAATACGAAACGTGAATATTATCATAATTTTAATGAATGAGCGGGGCGTAAAAAAAAACAGAAAGGGGGAAGGGGGTAACTGAATGCTGTGTGCATTACAATGACGTTGGCAAATATTGCCTTCAGGGGGTTGTGGGGTGTTGAGAGAAGCGGGAAAAGGGAGGGGGGGAGATATTCTGACAAGACATTTTCTACCTTGACACAAAAATCAAACGTATTTGGAGGCTGAACTTTCCATTGGTAGGACTGGCGGGAATACGGAGGTAATTGGTCGGTCACCTTAGCATTCATGTTTGGATTGAATAATATACAGAGAAAATAATCAATTCGACGGTTACTTTTACTTTTGTCGACTTATGTCGGTGTTTGAAACATGAAGTAAGCTTTAGTAACCCAGAGAAAAATAAAGAATCTATGGTTTGATAATGAACGTTTTTATTGCTACAGTTATTATTTTAAAATTCCTAACAGTGAACCACATTAATCTTTGTTTTGATGGTTGTTTACTTTTTATTTTTAGTGCCACGTATTATTATTATCAATGTTAGCACCGCGTCTTACCACCCGTTCGTGTTACACGCACTTACGCTAATGTGTAATGGTAGGGTGATTGTGAGATGAAATGGAGGACCTACAGTTTAACGTGGGATCCGAACCACGGTGGAGGCCTGGTATTCCTCACATTCACAAGTTGTTATTAATACACGTCTTGTCAGAGGTGAAGGAAGAGTTTGGCAATCAGATAAATCTGTGCTGGGACCGAGGATTGAGCCCCGGACCCCCAGCAGAGAAGTCTGACACCTTACCCCTTGACCGTCAGGTCACCCTCACGTCCTACTAACCGTTCAGGTTACACACATATGTGCTAATTATGTTTATGTATTAGGGATGAGGAAGGTTGAATTTAGAGTAAGTGTACCCGCATTATTGTGGGGAGAATGAATAGAAACTCGTTTAGGACAAAAACACCCTCAGCACACCCGACCGGTATTTCACACCCAATATCCTTGTCATTGACAGTCCAGTTTATTAAGAAAGTGACGTATTTGACCATTTGACCACCGAGGAGAGAAGCTTGTCTATTAATACGATAGTTGTCTCTGGGTTAGCTGGTGGTCTAGGGGTAAGGTGTTAGACTTCTATGCTGGGGTCCGGGGTTCAATCCTCGGTCCCGGCACAGATTTATCTGATTGCCGAAACCTTCCTTCATCTATGACAAGACGTGTATTAATCACAACTTGTGAATGTGTAGACTGCCAGGTCTCCACCGTGGTTCGGATCCCACGTTAAACTATAGGTCCTCCGTTTTATCTCACAATCACCCTACCATTACACATTAGTATAATTGCGTATAGCCCGAACGGTTAGTATGACGTGGTGCTAATAATAATAATAATAATAATAATAATGATAGTTGTCTAGAGTACTTGAGGATTGGACATTAGTGTCGTCCTATTAAGGTGAGGATATAGGGGACGCAAGAAAAGTTTTTTTTTCAGTTTTTATAGAAAGATTTTTTGGCCAAAATCAAATATTGCTTCAGTAGAAACATAGTTTATTTTTATTCACATGGTGATATCAACAGAAATTGTTGATTATTTGTCAAAGGTGTCCTGGAATTTAATTACAACTTTTTCCCTTCATTTAAAATGTCTCTCATCTAATGCCGCTATGATCATAACATATATTCAACTGTTGATATCAACATGTGAAGAAAATTAAACTCTTTGTTTCTACTGGAACAATATTTTATTTATTTAGGCCAAATATATGTTTGGCCATAGAAAACTGCAAAAAAAAAAAACACAGCTCTTTTCTCGACTTCACTACATACCCACCTTGAGGTAAACACAGAGCCCAGGCCATTATTCACCATTCAATAAGATTAAATAAATCTTGTCCTCCAGTTATCACATTTTCATGACACCTGTGCTCACGGGAATTGAATCTTCCGCAAACTCTGTCTAGTTTATAGTAAAAGTCCGCGCATGCCCAGTGTGTTCAATTGACGTTGCAGCCACAGAGTAATGCTGGTAGAGTCCATCACAGGCGCAAGTGAGGTCTGGGAGCAATAATTCTACTGGAGAAACAGAGCCGGTCATTCCGCCCTCCCCCAATCATCCTCATTGTTCGGCTCTAACGTAGCAAATGAGCGCTCACTAATTAATTTAGACTGACAAGACGTTGATTCTAACAATAGCCCCCTCTTCTAACAAACTTTACCTCTCTTCTGGACTGAAAACATTCTACTCACGAGATAAAAAAAAACCATGGAGGAGAGAGGAATATAAATTAAGAGCCTAATTAGTGACTTATTCAACAATAGTAATATCATAGTCGACCTTGGTGGTATTTAGGTAAAGTGTTAACCGACATCAGGACACTATGTTCACGGGTTCAAACCCAGCGGAGGTCAATTGATTTTTCTTGAGCGATAACAATCCGTAGCACAACTTCCTTCGGAGGGGAAGTAAAGCTGTCGGTCCCATATAGATTGTGGCATGTAAAGGAGCCCTGAAAGGTATGTGGAAATATATTTCCCGGAAAAACTGGTAGGCACTTTAGCGTTCGATCATAGAAACTCTGTATGGAAGGCAACGGAGAACTACCACGCTTCCTGAACTCACATGATGCACGAGATTTCTACCAGATGGTTCGGGAAGCACTAACCAGCCAAACGGCTGAGTGCATGCCCAGCTATGGATGGTCGGAAATCACATCAAACCAACCTTCGGGTTGTTGACTGAAGAAGTAATAATCTAGTAGAAAGAAAGCTTTAAAAAATACAAAAAATAAATACTTTCTTTTTATCCGTTGGCGAAAGGAAGTATTGTGATTGTTAACAAAATCTAATTCAAGATTTTAATGAATGATGACGTTTAATGACACCCTGAAACAAAAAAGGAGATTTTCTCGATGCCGTACATCTGTATCTCGACCTAGAGCCAAAACCATTTTACCGATTAGGTAAAAACTTAGTATATAAGGTTTTCATAGGTTTCCTCTGAGGGGTTTTTTCTCAATTAAATATCTAGCCCTAAAATTAAGGGTAGTTTAATAAGGGACAAAAAAAATGCAAATTTTCCTTAAATCGGCTCTAACAATTTTGATTAAAATTCTCATCTTGGCAACGTTTGTCATTACAAATAAAATGGTGTATCTTACTTTTCCGTGTAAAAACTTAAGAGGGTAGGCCTACTTTACGTTAATGAATAGATTCAGTTATGATCATATTTCTATAAATCTTTGAGAAACGAATTAACTTATTACTAAAAGATTTTTAGAAATAAAAAAAAACTTTTTTATTCCTAGATGGTTACCAAGTCTTCCTCCATAAAATAGTGAGTACATTTCTTCTTGTTTCTACCATCCTCATTCCTACCCCTATAGCAGGGAATATCAAATCATTGTTCAGCGTGGACCTCGAGACCACGGCTATCCCCGGTTGAAATTGGACAGCCACTATCAACCACTTAGTGTGTGATGGCCTGNATAGGTGAGGATAAAGGAAGGGAGCCTTTATCTCCCCCACCCCCACACAGATGAACTTACAGGAATTCAGCCACGCACCCGGGGGGGCCACTCCAAACGGACGCTGTCCCAGGTTCCACAAAACAAATAGAGGATACATTGTACGTATTTGATTGGCTTGACTCATAAGGACATCAACACCAACACCACCCTACTTTGATTGGGAGAACCTAGGGGTTAACCTGATGCACCCAGACCCAAAGAGTGGAACAACATCGATTTCAAACCGCTTTAATGACCAAATTGTATAAGGCGTCATTTTCGTGTTAGACTGGCCTGCTGATGACTGGTAGATCGAGGCTCCAATCCCGGTTGGGTTTTCCTAAATGGTTTCCCACACTCCTTCTACACAAATGCGGGTGGATTACCTCTAAAATGCTTCCTTCCTCTTCCCTACCCCATTAGAATAGTTATATATGTGTTTATCTGAACAGGTAGTATGACGCGGTGCTTAAAAAAACCCACATCAACTTTACACTAACCTCAACCAAAATTGATAAAAGAGTTCGCGCCTAATGGACTGGGAAGGCCATGATCTCACCTTACAAGGAGAGCAATGTAAATTTACCGATAACTAAAAGAGGCTCTTTAGTGGTCAAACACTCGACATCATACTCGGAAGAATGTCTGGAGCCCACGGCAAGAAACTGTAACCTCATCCAGAGGTCTACTCAGTGGCGTGTCATGGAGTGTTGCAAGGGAAGCAGACCTTTTTAAAACTGTACCCGTGATATGTTCTCGCCCACTTGGGGCCCTATTTGACCAATCAAACGTAATATACTCTGCTATGCATGCCTCACACGGGAATGTATTCCCCTCGATACCTGACAAATGGGTGTTCTACTCAGGGGATGTGAACAATTCACAGGTACAATTTTAAGCTAATGCTGCTTATCCTGGCAACACTTCACGACACGCCACCAGGTTTACTTAACCCACCATTGATGTACCCTCAGTTTTTCAAAGGCCATAGTTACGGAGGAAGTAAGATATTCAGCCTTAGGGATAGCCAAGGTTTCCCAAGGTGTTACCCTAAGTTGTTCAGTGGAGAAGGACCTAGTGGAGATATCCCGGTGAGGTACGCACCAGCAACCGCTTAGCTCTCATCTTCCCCCGTCCCACATAGATAACCCCCTAGGGATTTAGCCACACGCCTAGACGGATGTACGACGGATGTACGTTGCCCTGGGGCCAACACCAACATGGAGGTATGTTACACAGATTTTATAGGCATGAGTCACTCCGGATCATCAAGAATGGTCTTCCAACACTCACAGATGGGTTGGGCCTCAAGGGTCAAACGCGGCCGTCAAGAGGGATAAGCACATCCGTTCACAATGAGATATTCAACACCTGCCAATCACCCCCAACCCGAAATGATAGTGAGAAACGATTAAGAGCGTGCATCATAGTAGGCCCAATTCAGCTCCCAGCTCGTTTGTGTGTGCGCGCGAGGTGTGGGAGTAAGAAGGAAAAGAAAAGACATGTGATATGACAGAAATGTGTGCAGTACATTCGTATTTGAATGATTACTCAACATTTTCCATGGTGACGATGGGGGCAAAGTGATAAATTTTCTTGTTAATAATTACAGTATGTCCCTATTATGAGAGAATGAAGATTTGTGGATAATGCTTATCTGTGAAGACATTGTAAAATGATCTAAAACGGCCTTTTCAACGCAGTTTTTATCCAAATATCATTTAATATTTCAACAATGTTCAGTATTAGAAACTTCTATTAACTCTTTATCTCCATTAATGTTTAATCAGAAATGATCCACGTCAAATAGTGTTGGTGTAAGTTTACAATTTCTAGCCGACTGATTCACAGAGTTGATTGCCAGATGATGCACGCTCTTAAGAAACGAAATAAAAGGCGACTTGCGTGTCTAGCGGCAGTATACATCCATTGATCGCTACCCACACCGACCGCCGGTACAAAGAGGGTTCTAGATCATCCGGGCCATCTCGCGAGATGCCATCAGTCCCGGGTGACGGTAGGAGAGCGTGCAGATGTCTAAGTAGCGGGCGTTGAACACCCGAGTCTTTTAGGAGTGGGGACCGCGACATCCAAGAGGTTCGGAGGTTATAGCCGCGTTCTCGACCCACGTCTGATCAAGAGGAGAGTAATAGCCAACGGCAACTGTTCTGTCTCCTGCGGTGAACCTCGTAGTGTTCTTCTTGAAAACATTAGTCTTGTTGAGTGGAGTGAGGGAGGAGGGGGGTACTTGTCAGCTTAGACTGAGAACAAACCCCCCCACCTGCTTCGGTGGTGGCATGGTCTAAGGCGTCACTCTCGCAATAGACTAGACTGCCGAGATCGGGGTTAAAATCCCGGTAGGTTGTACTGGGGTTGGTTTTTACTCAATGGTTTTCTACTCTTCATCCACCCAAATGCGGGTACACTTCCTCTAAGTTCCACAGGACACATCCCTAACTCATTAGCGTAATTAATACATGTGCCTATAAATTGAACAGGTAATAAGACGCGGTGGTAAAAAAAAGTACATATATATCTATATGACAGCTAAAAAGTTATTAAATATACTTTACTGTATTTATACGTCAAGTCATGTGGTCTGCAGCTTGATAGATTTTATCAATACCTATAAAATAACACTTTATTTATTTGAGGTAATTAACGTGCACTTTTTAAACTGACTGATTATATCAGCACATAACTCATACAATGGCCGACCTCTTGGTTTAGTGGTAAGCATTACTGGCCACTAATACAGAGGTCCCAGGTTCGATTCCCAGTGGCATCATCTGGTTGATTCTACTCGTAAACTTAGCTAACTTCTACTTGCACCACATAATCATCATCATTATCATCTTATCGGGAAGATTATGATGTCACAACCTAGAAGACAGTTACATATATATCGCTGCCAGTATAAAGATCAAGAATGTCTAGACGACAAGCCCTGGTGGCATACGCTAAGAAAAAAAAAGCTAGCTTCCTCCACACCCCAGTGGAGGATCTCGACCCCCCCCTCCCTCACACCACAGTGGAGGAACTCGACACCAATCCTCCTCTACACCCCAGTGGAGGAACTCGACACCAATCCTCCTCCACACCCCAGTGGAGGAACTCGACCCCACCCCTCCCTCACACCCAAGTGGAGGAACTCGACACCAATCTTCCTCCACACCCCAGTGGAGGAACTCGACACCAATCCTCCTCTACACCCCAGTGGAGGAACTCGACACCAATCCTCCTCCACACCCCAGTGGAGGAACTCGACCCCACCCCTCCCTCACACCC
>CABFWB010001808.1:66362-99374 GCA_902151455.1 Timema bartmani
GGGCTTATTGTCTGAAGATATAAATAATAGGAGTAATAATACTTTTACTCTGGGCGTAGTTCTTTTCAGTGTGGAAATTGCAAGTTTTGTTGGTAATAAATTGGTTTATTGTCGGCACTAAAAAAACAACTCTACTTCTTTGTCCATTGAAAAAAAGGGAGGATTGTGTTATGAGAGTAAACAAACGAAATTATGTTAAAGAGACGTGAAATAACTTTGGGAAGAGACTGGTTGAGTTAGTAATTGTCTAAGAGAAAATTAAATCTACTTTTAAAAGCTACTTCCACTAGATTAAGTTTCGTTGGTGGACGTATAAAATAATGAGACTTGGATTATGTTGGTGAAAGAAAAAAAAAATTGTGTTGTATATAACTTAACACTATTATATTTTCGTAATCTTCAAGCTCATTCTCGTGGTTAGAGAAGATAACTATAAGTATAGAGTACTTTGGTTCGATTCCTGAAATATAGGGTATCTTTTTTTCTTCATTTAATGTTAATCCTCAAATGTAACTATGTTTGTGACAGATATTCAGGACATTTTGGTATTCTATTTGGAGAAAATTAAACTAAACGTAAATACTGAAGCAATATTTTGATTATTTTGTCCTAATTTTATTTTTTTATTCAAAAAATTCAGGCTTCAGCTAACGTCTCCATCCATGACTGCTCATGTAGCTGAGAGGTTGCCAATTAGATGTGCTTGGGTTAAATATTACCAAAACCTTTGCTAGTACACGAATTTGGTGTTTACTGAAATTGAAAGGAGCGTAGAATGAATCTTTGCGAAGAGAATGATGTCATTTAATACAACACAAATTGTATTTTCATTTGTATTTTACTCCTCCCTGTTTGTTCTCCTACTGCCAGAAACATCCACCCAGGAACGTTATAAACTCACTTGGTTTCTTGGCGTTTGGAAATTTCCGTTCGATTATTCTAGCGTCCTAATTTGGAAGTGTGGCGGACGGGAGAAAACGCCAGTGTTTTTGCAATTTTTGTATCAAAACTTTTTTTGGCCATAATATTTCAAATAATTCTCCATATAGCTTAGTTTTCTTCACAAGGTGACCTCAACAGTTGTTGAATATCTGTTAAAGTTGTCCTGGAATTTAATGACAACTTTTCTCTACACTTAAAAAAAGTTTCTCATCTAATGCCGCTATACTCATGACAGATATTCAACAACTGTTGATATCACCATGTGAAGAAAATTGCCGGAGTAACAGTTTATTTATTTTGGCAAAAAAAAAAGTTTCCCTGTAAAAACTTGTAAAAACACTGCCCTTTTCTGGTGTCCTCTACACTCCACACAAGCATTCAACCTGAGATAGTCAGGAGTGCTGACAGCTCGCCGAACACTGCTAGGTGATGTCGGGCTGGTATGAAGGCACAGAGAAGACCTGTTGTATGAAAATAGGGATTATTAATCTGGTAAAATCGTTCTGAGAGTCCCGGGTTCTCAAATTGGTTCACCATAAAGTCCCGCCGGCAGATATGAACTTGTATGGTAACATTATAATATCCGTGATGGGTTCGCAGAGGGAAGATTGACCACGCTTCGCACCGTGGATCGTTCATAAGGCCGGTAGATCTCGCGCTTAAGTTGTATGGAAATCCACCAGCACCATTTTTAACATAAGTCATGCATTTAAAACAAATTAGATTCACCTTATTTACAGTCCAATGGGAAGCTTCAAGTTAAACTAACGATACCTTTTTTTTGTCTCGAAATGTATGCTACCGGCTCTCCTAAAGGCTCCGATTAGTCTTTCTTATTTTTTCACAACTGTCAGATATTTAACTTTCCTCTCGCTGTCAATTATATCTCTTAAAAGTAAACCTTTTTTTATATATACATATTCGAATCTTGATTGGTTAAGAAACAACTGTGTTTTTCTTTTGTCCTCCAAATTATTATATTATGTCTTTCGCTGACATTTGGGTACCTAGCACTTATTTCACAAGCGCAATCTGTCCTCCTATCAAAACAGAAAGTTGACATTTTAATAACTATACTGAGATCTTAACTGAATTTAACCTTTGTTTCTAGAAGATATTTCAAACAAATATACAGTACTTAACAGGGGGTAAAGATGTCATTGAATTTTTATTAAATATACCCGCTTCAGTGGCTAAATGGCTTAGGGTGTCACTATCGTGTTAGACTGTCATGCTGAAGACGGGGAGATCGGGGTTTGAATCCTGGTTGCGTCCAATGAGGGTGGTTTTTTCCTAGATGTTTTCCCACTCCCCTTCCACAAAAAATAATGGTAGATTACCTTTAAAATGCATCCTTACTCACCTCTACCCATATTAGAGTAATTATCATATATGCATATAATCTGAACAGGTAGTACAACGCGGTGCCATAAAAAAATGGTACGGTACACCACACATATTTTTCTTCCACTTTTATCTTAAAATATACATTTACTAAAAACTCATAAGATCTGTTAAACGAAATAATAGGTTTATACATTGTTGTAGAAACACTACATCAAAGATCATAAATGAAATAATATACATTGTTACTCTATGGCATTAGGAACTAGGAACATTGTTACAGAAAAATGTAGAAAAGAGAAACATCTTTGTCGACCAAAGAGCACAAGAATCAAATTAGTTTTCAAAGACCTGAATTAAAAATTATAATATATACTTGCTTATAGCTCAGAAACTAATGCTTTAAAAAAATATTTCAAATAGAAGATTTTATTTATTTAATAATACTACAACTTTACAGTGATAAGTTATTTCATAGCTCAAAGAGTTGCGGAGAAATGATGAAAATAAGAAAATTTCCCTCAGTCATTCTGATGAGAAAATGAGAACTGCCATTTCTTTTATTATGATAAACAGTGTCTAGATATAAAATTTAACAAAAATCGTTCGAGCGAGTTTTGAGAACATCTATTTTTTCTCTTTTTGCCCTTCAGTAAACTACCCTTAATTTTAGGGCTGGATATCTAATTCCAAAAACCCTCTCGGACCAGATACCAAGTTTTAGCCCAATTGGTAAATTAGTTTTGGTTCTAGCCCAAGGTACAAGCATATGGCATTGCGAAAACAATTTTTTTTTGGTTTCAAGGGGTCACGAAACGTCGACATTTAATTTATCAAAATCTCGAGTTTGATTTTTTTGACGATCACAATATTTTCTCTTTGAGGGGTCGAGAGAAAGTAAAAAACAGAAGTAATAATAGTATTATATTGTTAATAGTGTTGTGTCGATCACCCCTTCCACCTTCACCGTCTTCTAACCAATCACAGGCCAGCACATGCCACTGTCTTGCGAGGAACTGTTGCAGACATCCATCAAACAGCTGACGCACGTTCCAACAAAACTTTTTTTTTTGTCTAGACAATGTTTAGCCGACGCTTATAATAAAACGCGTTTGAGACGACTTCCTTCAAATCATGCGTGGGTTATATTTCGCGGCGGTCACGAGTTGGAAATTATTACATGTTTGAGTTGTGCCTAGGAGGTTCTGTGTTCGAGTTGTTAGAGGATTGTGGGAGGGAGAGGGGTGGTTGGTTGGTTGGTTGGTTGGTTATAAGGGACGATTACAGGTCTAGAGAGTAGTGGTTTGACTTCATAGGGTGAAGGGTACAAGGGAAAATGGAGAAAAGTCAAATACACACATTTTCCAGAATAACGATTTTTATACCTCAAACCCCATAAAAACTTGGTTTATATATATATTAAAAAATTAATCTAATTAGTAAATACTTCTTTTAATCACATTTTAATTTGCATTATCAATGTCTCATAATAACTAACAAATAGTAGCACTAACGCATTTAATTATTTTCATTTTCATTTATTTGAGGTATTTAACTTACACTTTCTGAACCAACTGATTATAATCAGCGTACGAGAATTTCTATAAGCGAAAACGAAATGGCCGACTAATTTAGCCGGGAAAGGTATTTTCACAAACCTTCCAGGGTTATTTTACATGCCAGAGTCGACATGGGACTTACCCTCCGAAGGAGGTTGTGCTACGGATTTTTACCATTCAAGAAAAATCCGTCAACCTCAGCTGGGTTTTGAACCCACGAACATCGGGTCCTGAGGCGAGCACTTTACCCCAAGACCAACGAGGTCGGGAAGGATTAAATCAATTTGAGTTAAAATTGAACTTTCACCCTTTTCCCTAAATACTCTTCAAATATGAATGGGTACATAATTTTCGAGAAAAAAAAATCCCTAAAATTAAGTTAATTAAATATCTGCTTATATTTCTTGTGTGCTTGATTTAATCGTTATTAGAGTATAAATAGTAATTATATAGTAAATTAATGTTTCATCCAATTATTTATTATCACACTATAAAACAAGCTTTGGTACAATATATGGTCACTACAATGTAGCCAGCTCGTTGATAGAATATATTGATGTTTCATTAAATGTCTTTAAAAGTGAGTTTTAATTAAATATGATGTTAGTTAATATTTTAGGAGGGTGTTGGCCAACAATCAAAACGATCTTTAATCATAACTACTTACCTATGATATACAATTTAATATATATCTATGTACTAATATGTGACCCAATATTACATCTACAAGGTTAAATTTCAGGAAATGTACTAGCATTTGTGCGAAACGAAAGGGGTAAACCATTTAGTAAAAAACAAAACCTTTTTACTTACGGCCGATATATTGTGCCTTAACCTCTCTATTACCAACAAACCAGACTAAAAGAGCTTGATGTTTAGTTCTCATGTCCACCAATGCGTGGATTTATGATTAGCCTATAGCTTATTATGTAAGTTATTGAGGACAAAAAGAAAGAAAATATAAATAGTTAATCGTGTTTAATTTTTGCAACTAAGTAAAAGTGAACTAACGAGTAATTGTGCCACGGTCATCGTGTCTTTAAAACACAATTTCTTCTGTCTGAAAGTTTCAAAGTTGGAGCGACCATGGCACAATTATTTATTAAATAACTTTTACTGAGTGTCACAAATTAAATGGCATTAAAAATCAATCTATAAATTTGCTTTTTATTTAAAAAAATATATGTATATAATATATATACTACGATCAGTACAAGGTTATTTTAGAGATTAAAAAATAATCTCACTTTATAATAAAAGTAATGGAAATAAACACTTATTAAGTAATCTAAGGGAACAGTATGATAATGTTTGATTTTAATTATCTGTACCAGCATTCGCACTAAAAAAGAGTAAATATATTATTTATATATTTGAAAGAATAATATAATATTGCGCGTCTGGGCTAAATAATTCGTAACCCAGTATTGTAAATATTAGCCTGTGCTGATGTACCGTTGTCCAGGGGACGACCGAATGTACTAATCGTACATCCTTTCCGTGGAGGTTCATTCCATGTCCCGATGAGATGAGGGGATGATGATGGTGAGTAAGAGGGGGTGGAACCAGTGGAAACACTTAAACCTAGCTAACCAAACCCTGGTGACTGTTGAGGTAATTCCGGGTATCAGCCGGGAATCAAATCCGTGACCCCAAGACTCGTATCCAGGTGCACTGACAACTACACCACGGGGCTGACTTATTTAACGTGCAATTCCTGAACCGATTGATTGCATCAGCAAATGTCTTATGATCTAACATAGACTTAGAACAGACACAACATCCAGCCCCCAGCCGTTAATTCTTTACTATGAAAGGGGATACTGGAATTTCTCCAATGATTGATCTTTAGGCCATACCGGGAATAGAACACTGGACCTTTATCTCAGTAGGCAAACATGCTAATCTGTCAAAGAGTAAAATATAAAGTGTTGAAAATAATCCCAGGTGCAAATGGTTGAAAAGCTTTTAACTCCGACTAAACGAGTCTGAATAAAATATATGCAAGCACTTAATTGTTAAAGGAAGGTTCTATTGTTCAAATTAATTAATGTTTTGCTTACAGTTTTATATGACCCCCTTGAAAGGTGGGACCATGACCCACAGTTTGGGAACAGCTGGTCTAACGGTCTCTTTAAGATCATCTCTAATGGGTGATTTAACTGGGAAATTAGATAAAAATTCACGCTTGAACAAAAAAAACTTGTGAAGCTGAGTTTTAAACACTCTTCACTTGATAAAAACGAGATTGGGATACCAATATTTAATAATTTTAACTTACAATTTTTTATTTTAAGTTTTGTTGTATTTTTTTAAAAGCAGAGTAAAATGGTTTCCCTGATCTCAATCCCACTATTTTCTAAATAATAATACAAAAATCTACACCACAATACGACGTCTGGTTTGAGCTGTATCGCCTACCTATACTATGTGTTATCCGGTTGGATAGACGGGCTCTTAAAATTTTGGTTCATAAAATCAAATAAGGTATTTAAAATTAATACATTATTGTGTCGGCAAATGTTTACTTTAAAGACACTGCCTTCTTGGGGTAGTTTTGAAGTTATTTAACAAATCGGGTTGCATCTTAAGGCGGTCGCCTCGGTCGGCGAGAAAGTATCATTCACTGTCAGGCCACACGGCTTAAAATATAACGGTTTGTGTGATTTAATGGGACTACTCTATTCTATTTAAGCTTATACTCCCTTCCGTCCTTCACCTATAACCACCCTATGTCATGTCTTATAGAAAGAGGTGAAAGAAAACTACCAAACTTCTTATCTCGAGGTAAAGAGGAAAGCTCGCTGCTAGTTCTTAAATACCTTAAAATATTCTGTTGTGAGCCTATCAAAATATTACAGTATTTGTTAGAGGAAGGCTAAATCTAGAGCCCTTTTTCATCAAGCTTGATCTCATAGCTCCGCAAATTTGATTAAAAAGTCGTTGAAAATGAGCTAATGACACATTTTTAAAAATTTTAATAAAACCCAAAATATAGGGTTGTTAAGGAAAAAGAGCCTTGTTTGAATCTTTTGACTTTATTTAGGTACGAACCGTATTTTGAAATAACGCATCGTAGAATTAAATGTTGCGTTAGAGCTGAACGTCTCCGCGACAATTTCTCGCTTACCGAGATGGCCCCCTTAACGTTACGTGCCTAAGCACAATAAGCAATATCCCATTTAGATGTCAATGGAGGGAATTTAAAGAAATCAAAATGATAAGGTCATCCTGTGAAGCCTTTAGTTTACTTTATGATAACGCTTCCCCTCTTTCACCGACGAGTATAAACACTCACTCTACTATTTGCTCCTGGACAGCATTGACTTCCATTTCACAACTATGTGTTTCTTATTTATCATTTTAGATATACAAATGCTGCCAAGGACTTTTTAGATTCACATCCTGATTCGAAAATTCACACTTGGCATTTTAGTGAATAATCTAAATTGCCTCTGAGTCGTAAACGATTTTAAAAAAATGCATTTACTTCAAGACCAAAAATATAATTTTTTATCAATGCTAAATTATTTATCAACTTATTTAAGAATTTATTGTTTCTGTTTAAATGTTAAATATTTAAAAGCCACTGATTTAAACGTAAATACATCAACGTGGGAAATTCTATCTTGACTTGCCGATACATTGCAAGTAGGCAATGTCCTTAAGGTGCGAGTGCGGGGAACGCAAGTTAAGGTAAGTGGTTTTGCAGTTTTTATATAACAAACTTTTTTTAATTGGACAAAATAAATAATATATTTATCGAGTATAAACGTAGAGCCTAATTTTATTCACAAGGTGATATCAACATTTGTTGAATATCTGTCAAGGTTTTTCTAGAATTTGATAATAACTTTTATTTCATTTCAAAAAATTCTGATCAAATGCTAATAGGCTCATGACAAATATTCAAGATCTGTTGAGGTCACCATGTGAATAAAAATTAAACTCTTATGTTTTTACTGGAGCAATATTTGATTTATTTTGACAAAATACATTTTTGCTATGAAAACTTAGAGAAAACACAGACTGACCTTTTATCGAGTCCCTCCCATCCAAGTGTGATGCTCAGCTCTCTTTGGTAACGCTTGTTTGTTACAGCAAAGAAAAGCGGACTATTGTTAAAACAGAACTCCTCTCCGGAAGTTTCGTCTCACACAGTTCATTGTCCATCAGAAACAAAAGAGGCGCGAAGACCAGGGAAGGGGCTGGTTGGGAGGGTATCGTTACAAATCTCATTTACAGTTCCAAGGACCCCTCGACACCCAATCGAACCTCCTTTTCAAGAAGAATCAACATCTATTCAAGACAAGAGAGGATGAATAGATGAACCCGGATTCGATCCAAAGACCCCCTGGAGCGTAACCCCCTGGCCCCTATCCTCCCCTCAAGGAGACTGGAGAATAATATGAACCGTTTATCACTACATAGAAAATAAAGAGGGCATCTTCCTTCTTCTCTAGAGACACGAGTCTAATAACGATAAATGATATAGAAGGTTATTTGTTGAAGTGAGTTCTACTTTGACAAAGGAATAAAGATGACTTATAAACATTGTACTTTTCTGTAATTGAGTGTGTTAAGAACCCGCGTCACCCCTCGGATAACACCTAGCTTAGGTACGTAATACAGCTCAAACCATGTGTCTTAAGAGGCCTTCTCACCCCAAGGATAGTACCTAGCTTAGGTAGGAAATACAGCTTAAACCATGTGTCTTAAGAGCCCTTCTCACCCCAAGGATAGTACCTAACTTAGGTAGGAAATACAGCTCAAACCATGTGTCTTAAGAGCCCTTCTCACCCCCAGGATAACACCTAGCATAAGTAAGTAATAAAGCTCAAATAGAGCGTGGCTTCGTGATTTTTTTTGTATTCTCCTCTATAAAAACAAATACAGCATGAATAAAAGTTATTTTAAATTTAAATAAACTAATTCATTGGTCCTAATTCCGTTGTTCTCAAGTGAATAATGGATAATACCACGCTTTGATGCGTTTTTTTGTTCAAGAATATCCGTGTATTTAATTTCCCGACTAAACGGCCCTGAAACGGGCAATTTAAACTAAACTAAGGACTGGTTTTGAGATAGTCAACCCAATCAAATGTCCATATACGCTAAAAAATAAGTCTTCAAAAAAGATTTCGCAACATTATAAATATAGATCTCAGCGTTGAGTTTGACGTGTACAATTTATGCTCTGAACGGTAATAATCATCCGCCGAGGCACAACCATACATAATGCACCACTTTCGCCGTATGTTTAGAACCTTAGCGCCCGTGAGATGTTACGGAACACGTGAACACGAAGTGACGAGCCGTAAAATCACTGATTTCCTTGCCTCGAGTCTTACAATTCTTAACTCTTCATTCGAAACTGATTTCCCTCAGCCGCGAGAACACAATGCCTTAATTTCAGCCAATTCATCCTGAAGACGTGCGTGAACTCTACAAGTGCTTTCTTTAAGGAAAATAAAATTAAAATAAAGAGTTTTTTTTCTCTCTCAATAGTTAACATTAAATTAGAAACATATTTACAAAACTTTTTTTTTGTCAGCCCATCTGTTAAACACCCGTGATGTGATTCGATTTGTATTTAACAATAAAAAGAGACCCGCATCGGTGATCGCATGGTCTAACGCAAACATGTCAAATATGCGACCCGATTTAGGGTTCTGTGTGGCCAACGGATCATTTTACTAACCAACGTGCAAAGTGACCCAATGTTCCTTATTATCATCGTTAATTTGCGATTACAACCTTTAGAAAAGTTGAGATATTTCAGTAAAAGTAGTTTTTTTAATCACCGCTTCTTACTACCCCCTCAGTTTATAGGTCTATGCATACGTGACAACTACTCTAATGGAATAGGGATGAGGAGGGAACCATTTAGAGGTAATTTCCCTCAATTTGCGTGAAAGGAGGGTGGTAAATCATTAAATAAAAACCACCCTCGGTAGATCCAACCGGGATTCGAACCCCCGATATCCTCGCAAATACAGATATATTTCGCATCCAATTAAACTGTATTATCCCTATTTCACCACTAGTGACTATGCGACAAGACCAAGCAATTAATATAAATACATCGTTTCCATGTCGATTGTTGTATGTAAAAGAACCCTAGAAGGTATTTGAAAACACCGTTCCAGGTAAAATTGGTAGGCACTTTCACTCTCACTCATAGAAATTCTCAATATGTGATATCAGATGTCCGTTCAGAAAGTGCACGTTAAATACCTAAAATAAATAAATAAATCAACATCATAATTAGGTCATCAATCTTGCGATTGGTTGATTGCAGTTCTTCCCTTTTGTCTGTCCTGGGTCAAATATTTTACATCTTCGTTTCTTCCTCTGCCAACATCGACCGCTATCTAATTCGTGTCCTCCAGTCTTGAGCTCCCTCTTGAATTTCTACCGTCCACATCTTCTTCCATACCCATTTTAATGGCCACATGGTCTAAGGCGTCACTCTAACACTAGACTAGACTGCTGATGACAGGTAGATAGATAGTGGTTCCATACCGGTCCGGTCTGGTCTAAATGGTTTCCCACTTTCTCTTCACGCAAATGCGTGTACACTATCTCAACATTCAACCTTCCTCATCCCTAATCCATTAGTGTAATTAGTACATATACCTATAATCCGAACGAGTAGTAAGACGCGGTGCTAAAAAAAGATCTCATTGCATATCAGCTAGATATGAAAAGACATAGGTTATGTTTCTATGCAGCTTACTAAACGCCTTGAGCTGTGGGTCTGGATGTACAAAAGGTTTTTACAAACCTTGATTGCTTGCTTGATGTTTCAGAACAATTACCATCATGCATTTCAATGACGGGCAACTTGTAAACACAATAATTACAATAGTTCACCTACCGTGGAATGCTGAAACGTTGCAGACGTTCGGAAATCCATTGTGAGAAAAAGCCAGTGTTTTCGCACTTTTTATGACAAACAATTTTTGGTCAAATTAAATAACACATTTCTCGAGTACAAACTTAGAGTTTTAATTTTCTTCACATGGTGATTTCAAAATTTCTTTAATATCTGTCAAGGGTGTTCTGGGATTTAATGACATCCTTTTTCTCTTAATTTAAAAAGTTTGTTAGATAATACCGCTATGCTCATGACAGATATTCAACGACTGTTGATATCACATCTGAAGAAAATTAAACTGTATGTTTGTACTGGAGAAATATTTGATTTATTTTGGGCAAAAAATGTTTTGCCATAAAAATTGCAAAAATACTGACCTTTTCTCGCGTCCCATTCCATCCAACCTTAAGTTATATATATATATTACATATAATTAATTAATAATTAATAGCTAATTTTCAGCGACTTTTCACAAGAAATATCGCAATTATGTAATTGTAATTATGAACATTTTCACCCCCCAGATTATGATGAATATTTACGTTTTGTGTGTGTCCGAACAAAAAAAAAGTGGATTCAATAAGTCTGTCTGTCTTTCTGTCTGTCCCGGGTTACAGATCTTAAATTGTTTGATGGATTTCAATCAAACTTGATAACTAGATGTAATAGGGAAATACATCAAGATTTTTTTTTATTTGACCCTAGCCCTCAAATTAAGAATAGTTTATTGATGAGTGATTTTTTTGTTCCAAATTTTTAGAAAATGACAAACAATTTGGTTTAAAATGGATATCCAAGGAGGGTTTGAGCTCACAAATAACACTGTATATTTGATTTTTGAGCAAAAGTTCGTTAAAGGGTAGTTAGCTGGTAAGTGATTTTCAAACATCAATTTTTTTTAGAAAATTGAGAACGATTCTGTTTAAAATTGATGATAAATAAAACTATATACTGATTTTTGGGCAGATAACATACTTAAAGCTAGTTTAACAAAAAGATATCTAGGAACATTTTCTTCCAAGCTGTAATTCACAATATGAGAAAGTCTGTGTCACTGTGTCGTACCATTTATTTAACAAGGTCACAAAAATTCTATATTAATTGATCATAGTTTGAGTGGATTTGATGCTTCAGGACTGCCATTTTCATAAGAATTATTATAATATGAGATTTTTTTTTTCTTCGGGTAGTCGGCGCTCTTATGGGCCCTCCTCAATCCATAGATAGAGCGTAATTTATCTGGGCATTTATTATTTTGCTGTACGTATTCCGTTTCCTAAAATTTTTTTCAGACTATCCGCATATTTACATTATTGGGATGGATAAGAGGAAGGTTTGTTTAGTTTAGAGTAAATGTAGGTACCAGAATTTTCATAGGAAACCAATTAGAAAAACAAACACCTGTTAACACCCAATCCGGATCTTAACTTCAATCTCTCCATGATTGGAAATCTACTCTATTGATTTATTTAAATATTTTTTTTAAAACCTTGTCTTCACTACCTTTTTGTGTTATATTCTATTTATTAATAAAAGTTAATGTATTAGGGATTAGGAAGGTTTCATTTAAAGGTAGTGTACCCACATTTTCGTAGAGGGAGAGTGTAAAAGCCATTAAGGAAAAACCACCCTCAGTACACCTAACCGGGATTTGAACCTCAATCTACCTACTATCGGCAGTCCATTCTATTACTAGAATGACGTCTTTTAGACCATGCAGCCACAGAAACGGGTTAAGTAGATAATTGACGTGAATGAGTTTCAAAGCATTATTATCAGGAATGGTTGTTCAGCGTCTGAAGTTCAGCGCTCTCAACTATGATTTAAACGGTAACTAGCCGAGTTTATTGCCGGGACAGGTGGTAGTCCCCTTCCCTCATTCCCCTCCCCCACTTTAAAGGA
Source organism: Timema bartmani (assembly GCA_902151455.1). Lineage (NCBI taxonomy): Eukaryota > Metazoa > Arthropoda > Insecta > Phasmatodea > Timematidae > Timema > Timema bartmani. Next base: position 78,990 of record CABFWB010001808.1, read on the forward strand.
GAGGAACCTCTCTCAGCCCTCACGGTGAAAAGGTGCCGATTGGCGAGAAAAAGGAGTTGTTTCTGTTCGTATAGCTTCAGGGCAGAAGAGTAATAACTCAATGGCCCATAACCAAACACTTTTACATGTCTTCAGGAGTAACCTTGGTCTCTTTGCAATACTTGTTAGACTTACACCGCTGTTATGTGTTGATAGGTCCCTCATTAGGACCACGCGGTCTACAACACATGTGAGTTAGAGTGAGATGGAAGCAATTTTAATTTGATCATGATGAGGTTTTTTTTTACCATATGAAGTATCACGTTATATGAAGCAGAAACTTGGACTCTAAGGAAGATGGAAAGGAAATACTTAGAGAGCTTTGAAATGTGGTGCTGGAGAAGAGTTGAGAAGATCAAGTGGACAGACAGGGTGACAAATGAAGTTCTAAGAAGAGTTAGTGAGAAGAGAACAACTTTGAATATGATTCTTCGGTACAAAGCAAACTGGATCGGACACATCCTTAGGAAGAACTGTCATCTGCACGACGTCATAGAAGGAAAGGTTGAGGAAAAGAGGAGCTCAGGAAGGAGGATTCAAATACTAGATGATTTGAAGGAAATAAGAAAATTCTGGAGGCAGAGGACAAAGCGCATTGGTGGTCTAAGTTCATTCACAAAAGCAATGGACCTGTCGTAAGACAGAACCATAATAATAAATTTAAGGTTGGGTGGAAGGGAACGCGATAGAAAAAGTAAACGAAGAAAGGAATCTTTGGAAATATATATAACCAAGAAGATATAACATGGTAGGACATATACCGAGACACGATAGTTTAACGAAGATAATTATAGAAGAAGATGTGGAAGTTAGTAACTCAAGAGGGAGACCAAAATTAGAGTACATGAATCAGATATCAAACGATGTTGGTAGAAGAAGGTACAAAGAAGTTGTCCCAGAATAGGCAAAATTGGAGAGCTGCAGTAATATTGATAACCTAATGATGATGATAACAGCAAAAAATAGTTTTGTGTCAAAATGAATAAAATATAACTTCACTAGATAATGGTTTTGAGAATAATATCGTTTAAATAAAGATAAAATGTGCTTGTTCAAATGCCACTTCGTTCATGACATTCAAGAATTGTTGATAGAGAATGTGGGAAGAATTAAACTAAATGTAACAACAGTAATAATATTTTATTTGCCTGATTCGGTAGCAGCAAGGTCTAAGGCGTCAATCTAGGTTTAGACTAGACTGCAGATGATAGGGAGAGGGCTTCAAATCCCGGTCTGATGCACTGAGATATTTTTCCTAAATGGTTTTCCAAACTCCTTCCATGCGAATGCAGATACATTACAGCTAAATTCAACCTTCCTCATTAGCGTAATTAGTACATATTCATATAACCTGAATAGGTAATAAGACCTGGTGCAAAATAATAGTTTATATTTCTTGCCTTTAAATTTATCAGACACGACTGATAAAAAAATATTCAGTAGACAGAATAAATGGCATGATTATCGCATGATAATAATAATAATTATTATTATTTCCCATAATTAATGTTTACGTGGACATCGGCGTTGTTCTCACGCTGTGTCGATGTTTCGGTGACGGGAGGTCAGGGTTTGAATCGCAACCGAGTTTACTAACAGACGGAATTGAAACAAATACATTTTCGGGTTTAGGTTTTCAAAAAACGTCAACATTCATATCAAAATCTCAAATTAGATTTTTATTTTACTGTCACAATATGTACTCTCTACGAGGGTTTGCGAGAGAGTAAAAAGTCAGTGGTTGTCTAGTCTGTTTCTCGCCCGCTCTCAACTTATCTCCGCTGGACTTGAACTGCTCCGGTCATTATCACTGGCCCTACCATGTTATTACAAACACCGTGTACTTTGCAACGTGTACTGGACACAAAATAACACATCATGATGATATCTTACGAAATTTACTTTCGATCTTAAACCACAAAGAAATTACACAAGTGAACTTTTGGGAAAGCTTTGGTGCAATACACCAGGGTTCTATTTCTGATTTCTATAGCTATTTAGTTTTGGAGCAATACAGGAGAGTTTTATTTTTTATTTATATTAATATTCTATTAATATTAAACATTTGGGAAAGCTTTGGAGCAATAAAGGAGAGTTTTATTTCTGATTTCTATAGCTATTTAACTTTTGGACAGCTTTGGGGCAATAAAGGAGAATTTTATTTTTTATTTATATGACTATACACTTTTGGAAAGCTTCGGGGAAATAAAGGAGAGTTTTACTTCTGATTTCAATAACTATTTAACTTTTGGAAAGCTTTGGGGCAATAAAGGAGAGTTTAACTTCTGATTTCTATAATTATTTTTACTTTTGTAAAACTTTGGGTCAATAAAGGAGAGTTTTATTCCTGATTTATATAACTATTTAACTCTAGGAAAGCTTTGGGGCAATAAAGGAGGGTTTTATTTCTGATTTATATAGCTATTTAACTTTTGGAAAGCATTGAGGCAGTAAAGGAGAGTTTTATTTTTGATGTATGTAACTATTAAACTTTTTGAAGGCTTTGGGGCAGTAAAGGAGAGTTTTATTTCTGATTTATATAACTATTTAACTCTCAGAATGATTTGGGGCAATAAAGGAGAGTTTTATTTCCGATTTCTATAACTATTTAACTTTTGGACAGCTTCGGGGCAATAAAGGAGAATTTTATTTTTTGATTTATATGATTATTTAACTTTTATAAAGCTTTGGGGCAGTAAAGGAGAGTTTTATTTTTGATTTATATAACTATTAAAGTTTTTGAAGGCTTTGGGGCAGTAAAGTAGAGTTTTATTTCTGAATTATACAGCTTTTGGGGCAATACAGTTAGGTGCGGATGCAGTAAACGCTGTTTTTGCAGTTTTATAGCAAAATATCTTTTTGGTCCAAATTTAAAAAAAATATTTCTACTGTAGAAACATAGAGTTTAATTTTTTCACGTGGTGACTTCAATAATTGTTGAACATATCTCGAGGGTGTCCTGGAATTTAATGACAACTTTTTCTCTTCATTTAAGAAGTTTGTTATCTAATGCCGCCATGCTCATGACAAATATTCAACAACTGTTGAGGTCACCAACTCCACACTAAGGACTCACATGTAAGACTAGCTTTACTCGAGTTTAGATCTCACAAGGACCTCTGAGAGAAGATTTAATGAAACTAGGAACTTGCAAGGTTCTGTGAGAGAAACTTTATTATAACTAAGAACCTATCAACACTTTTAAGAGAAGCTTTATTAGTCCAGCCAGGAGACTATAAGGACCTGTGAGAGAAGATTTAGTCTAGCTAATGGATTACAAGGTCTTGTGATAAAATCTTGTAAAAATTACAAGGGCCTGTGAAATAATCTTTAGTCAAGTTAAAAATTACAAGAACCGCTGAGAGAAGTTTTAGTCTAGCTAGAAACTTATAAGGACCTGTGGTCAACTTACAAGTTAATTAATGTATGTGTCTCCCATATTAGCCCCCACCCCCCTTTTCCCCTCACGTGCGCTATTATAGAGTGTTTACCGAAACGTACGTCCCTCGGGCAACAGTCGGCAAAATGTCCCGAACATCTGGGTCACACTAGTGACTCAAGATCGAGTAGTTAGTACCCGGGCCTCAGCCAGCTCTCCGGCCATAGAAGGCTTGGCTCGACCACGGGTAAAGGTAATTACGCAAGACCAGGTCCATTAAAGACGGTTTCCATTACATTGGTACAGTCNTTGAGTGTCGAAAAGCAGCGTCAACACGAGAGGAGAGCCACTAGCGTTATAAAAACAAAACAAAAATATCCGCTTATGTAAAGTACTTTCTAAGTAAGAGGGTTCTTAACCTTTTTAAGAGTACAGACCCCCAATGAATTGCCTATACCTTCCTTGTCATATATCGAAATCATCATCATCAACAACAACAGTCCTATTAAGTATCGGTATGATTTATAAAAATGTCAATAACTTTCCTTATAGACAGCTCGGAAAATAATATCATCATCATCAATTGTTTCTAGCCTGTGGCCAGGCCAGTTTAGTAAAATGCCTCCATTTTTCTCTATTCTTCCACCACTCTTCCTCTGTTAATTGCTTCCATTCTCCTCCTCCTCTCCCTTTAACACTTTCTGATATCTGCTCCTCCCATTTCTTTCTTGGCCTCCATTGATATATTTTTCCTACATACTTTGTTTCCAACATTTTCTTCGTCATACTCTCTTTTTCCATCCTCATTACAAGCCCAAACCATCTCAGTCTTGCTTCCTCTACTGTCTCATGTGCTCCCTGTACCTCCACAATTTCCAGGATAACTTCATTCCTAATCCTCTTTCTCTTTTTGTGACAACTAAAATGCTCCTCACAAATTTCTTCCTCACGGCAACCACTTTCCTAGTCTCTCTTACATTAAATGCTCTTGGGGGAACAGAACAGCCCAAAGAAAATCATAAGGATGCAATCATATTTATTTATATAAAAACGACGAATCACAAATACACAATCAGTATTCTAATCTAACAACAAACTATTTAAAAACATGTTTTGATATAAAAACTGATTTTTTTTAAACTTAACACACGTTCCCTACATTCCAACCTTAAAGACATTTTCACTCGCAGTGTTGCAGATTTGAGATCATATAAACCAGTAGGAAACATAGACCTTAAGAGAAGGAAGCTATTTATAAAAAAATACATGAGTACAATATAAAATATTTAAGATATTTCAGGATTGTTTTAGTGGTTGGTGGCTGCGATGCATCAGAACTGAAATTTTCAAACTATATTATTTCCCTTCAAGTAGGTGGTCCCTTAAAATAAATATTGCTCAACACTAATTAAATTCATTAATTTCTCGCATCTACTTTACTCTTTTTTTGCTATTTATTTAATCACAACTCAAACACGATTGTGATTGGACCGAATGGTAATGAAAGCACTGCCCACCAATCGTGTCACTGTTTGGGCAGTGTTGATTAATGCCGCGCGGGGCGCTAGGGACAGTGATAGATAGCTGTGCTGAAGGCTTGTGTAATTTAATATTCCGGAGGGCTGCCAACATAATTTCTTGCCACTATTTTTTTTCATTGTAAAAAAAACATATTTTTCTATGCCTTCAAATAGTATACATTTTAGTGAGCATTCATTTCATCTGAGATGATAAAAATACAAAGGTACCAGAGGGAGCTACAGTTAATATCCATTGGAAACGCCTTAAAAGAAAGCTGGTATTCATACGTCAAGTCCTGTGATCTGCAGCTGTCACTTTTGGTAGATTGTATACATCTAAGCACAGTAGTTCTGTGAAAATGGGCCTCGCTCCCTCCATGTTCTTATCGTTACTACAATCTTACTAGTAGTTCTATGAACAGTAGACCTCGTTCCCTTCATATTCTTATCGTTACAGTTCTCTTAACTATTCTCTTTGTATTTCTAGTTGAAAGCATATTTATTCAGTACAAATTAGAACCAAAATACACGATAATATTTTTATATCAAAATGTATTTGCACAAAAAAAATCCTCGATTAATTTAGGCTTAAAAATAAAGAATCATATATTTAAAATAATATACTGAAGCAGAAAGAAAAAATAGTTAAACCATTCATATTTGAAAAAAAAACAAACGATTACTCAGGATCGACGCCTTGACTTTGATATATTTGACATTTTCAGGATTGGTAATCAAACGGCGTTTTTCATTCTTGGTTAGAGTTGATCAGATAGGTAAATAAACACTGTGCTCTTATATTTCAAGGTTATGCTGCACTATAAAAAATAATAGAATTGTGCCTAGCTATTGATGATAATATACAAGCTTGTTTAAGAAATAGGTTGCTATGACTAATTTACATTTATTACGATTGCGATAGCCATGATCTTTAGCTATAACTCAAGAAGATCCTGATCTTTTTTTTTAGCGTTCATCATTTAGATACGAAAGTGATTAATTCGCTTTTATTCGACTTCATCAATTGTAAAGAGCAATTAGGTACTGGAAGTGACTTACAGAATATGATTAATATTGGCATTAACCCTTTGCTTGCATTAGGCTAGTCACTCATTCTATAATCACCTTCCTTCGATGTGGGAACACAGAGCCAGGTATGCAGCTTTTAAATAACACTGAAGGAATTAAACGTTGCAGAATCCAACACGTCCGAATGTATAAACTAGTAGTTCTGTGAACATTAGACCTCGCTCCCTCCATGTTCTTATCGTTACTCCACTCTTACTAGTAGTTCTGTGAACATTAGACCTCACTCCCTCCATGTTCTTATATTTACTCCACTCTTACTAGTAGTTCTGTGGACAGTAGATCTCACTCCTTCCATGGGAATACCACCTTCAGTACACCTGACAGAGATTTGAATCGTGACCTCACCATCACTGTGAAACCAGACCAAACGAGCCGGACGCCCTAGTGTATTTACCAACTGATGTGGGTGACGGTTTATTTAGCCCTATTTTAATAATGTTAGTTTGAAAAAATATTTAAAGCAAATAAAAGTAATAGGGAATTGGTTGACATGTTAAGATGATATAAAATAAGTCTCATATTTTATCCAACAAACACACTCCAGGGAGTAAAAAATTGATTATACATTTTTTGGAACATTAAAACAATATTTGATATATCACTCGAAACATATTAAAACTATTCAATTAATCCAAAATATATTTATAATATTTAAAAGAAAATATCTAAAAGAAGGCATTTTGTTGACTTTAGTCTTTAGTGTTTTATATCCTGAGACAATCATATGAGTCACTAAATTTAGTCATATATTTAAACTAAAATCTATATGTTTACGTTTTATCACCCTTGGTAGATGGCATCATTTTTGTCAACTTTATGTCAACTATAGTGTTAACTATAGTATTATTTGGCCAATGCTAGCTAATTGTTTTCACATTCTTAATTGTTTATCTTATGTCAATCCGATTATACATATTGACGGAGTTATATCCAAAGAACGTGAAACTATCCTCTTAGCATTTATTACCATCACAGCTTCTGTTAGCTAGTTTTCTAACATTTATTGAAAAATGATACCTGAAAATGGCAATCGAGCCAGGAGCCTTTGAATCAACACTCCAATGTTATTATATCACTGAGTTATTCAATTTTTCACTGAGCCCGGGGCTAAAAATTTCTAAATAACTCATCGTGGGGATATAGAGAACGCGAGAAAAGGTAAGTATTTTTGCAGTTTTTATAGCAAAACTCGGTTAGGATAAAATTCCTCTAATATTGTTCCTGTACAAACATAGAGTTTAATTTTCTTCACATGGTGACTTCAACAGTTGTTGAAAATCTGTCATAAGTATAGCAGGATTAGAAGTCAAACTTTTTAAACGAAGAGAAAAGGCTGTCATCAAAATTCTAAGATACTCTCTACAAATATTCAACAACTGTTGAAGTCACAACGTGAAGAGGATTAAACTTTATGCATGTACTCAAGTAATATTTGATTTATTTTGGCCAAAAAATATTTTTATATAAGATTTGGAAAAACATTCACCTTTTCTCGCGTACCCTACATCCCCACCTTAAGGCAGTGTCATTGATTTATGTATGAGATCATCAATTATTTTATAGCTCTCATAAACACGTACACATTGACTCCTAGACAGATTTTTGTGCTTCAGAAAAAATATATTGTAAACTTGTTCATACATAATATATTGAAAACAACATTTGGTAAGGATTATGTGCTAATCTTAAATATTTTTTAAATATATAGTTTTAAAAGTTACACCTGAACACGGAATTTATCGATACTTACAGTCTAATTTTCATAATAATATCCTTTTATAAAATACAAAACTATTTTTTTGCGGTCAAAATTGATAACATTTAACTAACTTATTGATTGACTCCATGGGTTTTGGAGTTTTATTGATCTCTCAAAAGTGACAGCTGCTGATAACATAATCTGACGTATGAATACGTATAAGTATATCTAGTAATTTTTCTATATACAAAAATTGAACTATATATCATTAAAGTCAGAGATACGAGAGTAAATAATGAAACCATCACCAACCAGTTGCAGTATCTCAACCAAAGTTTGATCGCGTGTTTTGACCAACTTAAAGACAAGACACATCAATCTAACAACTTATTGCAAAACGAAGGTAGTCAGCTACCGGTCGTCTAAAAAAATAAATAAAAAAAAGAAACATACATATATTCTCTTGTTGACGTAGGCGTCAAATTTAAATAGACGGATCGACTAGTGGAGACGGACAATGGCAGGGAATACGGTAGTCGTCATATAGAAGGGGCTATCGGCGCGCATCGATGAGTGTGAAAGACAAATTGTTCAACGAGCGACATCGGACGTTGTACAAGATTCTAGAGACTACAATGGTAACTCCACCTTGCGTTACAAGGGAGGGAATTATGCAGGAATGCCTCGGCATCTGTTCGCCGCCATCATTCACAGCTTACTCTCGTGGCTGGAGGTGGCCGTGGTGGGGAGTCTGCCGCTAAGGCCCTTGCGTTTCCTCCTGACGCCAGTGTCACAATTACACGTCCAAAAGCGTCCAGAAGGTAAGGTCGAGAACACGATGAATAACTGTCCAAACTCATAAGGCGGCCACCTCAGTCTGCGAGAAAATATAAATCGCTGTTAGGCCACATGGCCCTAAAACACGATGGTCTGTGTCGTTTTATGGAACTACTTCTTTATTCTGTCTGAGATTATACTCACGTTCGCCATTCCTCAACAGCCACCATTTTCCATGTCAGTAAGAAATAGGAGAAAGAAAACTACAAACCCCCTTATCTAGAGGTAAAGAGGAAAAAATCGCTAATAGTTCTAAATATCTTAAAATTTTCTGTTCTGAGCCTATCAAAATATTACTGTATTTGTTAGAGGAAGGCTAAATCTAGAGCCCTTTTTCATCAAACTTAGTCCCATAGCTCCACAAATATGATTAGCTCATTTTTAACGACACTTTATCATATTGCTATACATTTGTTTCTATCAATAAGACTCAAAGTATAAGGTTTTTAAGGAAATAGAACTCTCTTGGAAACTTTTGACTTTATTTTGGCTTGGCCCAAATTTTGAAATAACTCATCTAAGAATTAAGTATTGTGCTACTGTGAATTCACACGTTCGCCGAAAAACTAGCGCAGAACAGAAACGTGGTTACGTGACGAGCTCTAAGCCAATCACAAGATTTCCGCTTCATCGGCGCGAGCTGTTCTGCTAAAGTTCAACTATTCTCTACTTTGTTCGCTCTGCTCGAGATACTAGGCACAGGAGAACCAATCAAATCTCAGAACCAACCGTCTCAAATTAGTGCGCATGCGTGTTTCTCAACGCATGCGCTCTACAGCCAGAAGCTAGCGGACAGCTTCGTTTGCCGTTGTGAGGAGATTTGAAATAACCCGGTAATGTAAAGAATGTTTATCGATGTATTGTATTGTACCACGACACAGCGTTATAATTTGTAAACAAACATCGGGAGAATGATCTAAAATATATGTTTCTTCACTATAACATAGAATATATTGATAATCAGCTGTTTATAGCCTTGCAATGCATCATGAGTCAACTTAAAGTGTGTGAATTACTGCGCAGATTCCGTTTTCTATTTTTCGGCGAGCGTGTGAATCACGCTTTAGAGCTGAACGTCTGCGTGGAAGTTTCTCGCCTACCGTTCCTTTACACCCCTATTTAATGTTTGATTTTTACACTTCTCAGGAGCAGAAAGGTGTCACTACAATACATCAGAACTCTATGTGTGTTCATGCGAGAATGCTTCTGACCGCATGTACTCCATGTAACACATCTCACTGGTGTGTTTAGTGGTTACATACGCACGTGGAATGTTCTGTGCGCAGTTCTAGGAATCACTGGTGTATTCTATTACAAATTAACAGCGCCACAAATAAAAAACAACACACAGGTAAGACATGGTACAAACTTTTATTGTTAAAAGTAATAGCCTTCCTCCTCCTCCACTTCCTCCAACCCTATCATATTCTTTAAATGTATATTTGAAAGGTTGGTAAACATGTTTTGAAAAGAGTTTGTTTTATTTGTTTTGTTTATTTGTATTGTTCTTAAGGTGGGAGTGAAATTAAACGCAAGTTATTGGCAGTATTTTTTGCATATTTTATAGCAAACATTTTTTTGGCAAATGAATAAAATAATTATCTAGTAGAAACATAGTTTAATTTTCTACATATGGTGATATCAAAAGTTGTTGAACATTTTGTCAAGGGTGTCCTGGAATTTAATGGCAACTTGTTTTCTTCATTTAAAAAGTTTGTCATCTAATACCGCTATGCTTATGACATATACTAAACAACTGTTAATATTACTATGCGAATAAAATTAAACTCTATGTTTCTACTGGAGCAAATTTTGATATATTTAAAAAGATGTTTTGCTATAAAAACTGTAAAACACTGGCCTTAGCCTGCGTACCCTACACTCCCACCTTAACAGTGTTTGAGGGCGTCACATGATGTCATACAGCCTCTGAGATATTTTGATTCTTACAGGTTGGTTAGATCTGTCTGGTGTATAAGGGATTCATAGTTCACTAAGGGTGTGTGAAGCTTTGAAATGTCGAGGTCAAAGGTCAAATCTCCTTTGCTTTAACTTCGTCATTCACAAACACCGTCGAATCTTCCAAATATTTCAAAGGAAGAAGAAAATGTCGATAGTGTTATGTTCATATTTGATATGACATACTTGAACGTGTAATAATTTTTATAGCAACTTCTAAACAATATTGTAACACCGAACAGCTAAATAACATCTATAACTTTTTGTAAACATAGATAAACTCAGATTATGTCACAATAAAAGAAAATAGTGCGCTTTGATTTTTTCTCTCTAAACCTTTCTATCTACCTATATGCATTTAAAACTAAAAATAAAATTCAACCTTCCCTATCCCTAACACATTGTAGTAATTAGTACACATACGTATAACCCGAACGGCTAGTAAAACACGGCGCTAAATACTAATGATAATAAACATTTGAGTAGTTAAATCAATACATAAACAATCCCTAACTGCCTCAAGGGGTTGAACTCGGGTCCTATAAATGTAGATATGCCCTTCCTAGTCAGTAGAGAAATAGCACAAGAACCTAGATATTACACAACCACCTTAACCACGCGTGTAGCCATCCTACAACAACACTTTTTTTTGTAATACCTGAGAAATTGTGTTTACATTGGGTCTAAAAGCGAACACAATAATGCAAGCTTTAACCTTAATGTGACGTGAACTCCCTCCCCCTCTCATTCTGTAGATCACGTAGCTTCCTATTTTGGGCAACAGCGCATGCGTCATACCATCTATTATTAACTCGCGGTAGCCTGAAGATTCATAGGAACAATGTTATTTCCAGAGTGTTTGTTCTTTTGAGAAAAAAAAAAGGGGGGGTGGGGTAGCGAAAAGACAGGAGAAAAGATTTTCACCAAATAATACAATGATTCACCCTCGCTGTGGTTACGCTAAAGGTTCCTGTCCTCCCCCTTAGCCCCAACCCCCCCAATATTCACTCGCTATGAACGTCATCTGTAAACATTTTGTTTCCAAGAAAAGGAAAACTCTCGTCAGGCTGTGACGTTGCGAGTCCGTATTTTTGGGAACATTGACATATTCGGAAGGTAAGGCGAGGTAAAGGTGGTATTTTTGTGAATATTGACATATTCGGAAGGTAAGGCGAGGTAAAGGTGGTATTTTTGTGAATATTGACATATTCGGAAGGTAAGGCGAGGTAAAGGTGGTATTTTTGTGAATATTGACATATTCGGAAGGTAAGGAGAGGTAAAGGTGGTATTTTTGGGAACATTGACATATTCGGAAGGTAAGGCGAGGTAAAGGTGATATTTTTGGGAACATTGACATATTCGGAATGTAAGGCGAAGTAAAGGTGGTATTTTTGGGAACATTGATATATTCGGAAGGTAAGGAGAGGTAAAGTTGGTATTTTTGCAGTTTTTAAAACAAGACAGTTCTTTCGAATCAAATATCTCTCCAGTAGAAACATGAAGTTTAATTTCCTTCATATAGTGATATAAATATTTGTTGAATATCTGTCAAGATATGACAACTTTTTCTCTTCACTTAAAAAGTTTGTCATCTAATGCCGTTATGTTCGTGACAGATATTCAACAACTGATAATATCACCATGTGAAGAAAATTAAACTCTATGTTTCTACTGGAGCAATATTTGATTTATTTTTGCTATAAAAACCACAAAAACACTGCCCTTAACTCGCGTTCCTTACTTACCCACCTTAATGTGCACCTTCTGAACTAAATGATTATATCAGCACATGACCTATAAACTAACTTAAATATAGAACAGACACACCGTCCAACCCCCGACCGTTAATTCATCACTAATAAAGGGGAAATCCACACTTCACCAATGACACATATTTCAGCCACACAGGGAAGTGAACCCATGAGCCATAGCTCAGTAGGCATGTATCTACCAGCTGAGCTAGGGTGTCGGCTAGTGATAATAATAAATAAATTATCTTTCGTCACTGATAAAACTAATAATCTAACCTTCATTCAAAAAAAAATTAGCATCTGAATAATTATATTAGTACAACCACGGTCCTTGTTTTTAAGGAAATATTTGGAATCGAACCAGGGTATTTTATACCTGGGTATGGGTGTTCACGTGGTCACAATTACTCTCGTTTCTTCAATGAAGTCTAATTTCGTCTGCCGTTCACTCCTTTCTTTTAGGTATTGCAGTTCCATTTCTGCTTTTAGCCTCTCTCGTTCCATTAAGATGTAAATGAATTTGTATGCCGAGAGAAGTCACTCCTTGTCTAAACTCTTGAAGAAAGCTAACGAACGAGATAAAAATCTGACGTGGCAGTTAAAACCTGACAAGAAAGATGCCTACTTCATCTCGGCGGGTAGTCCTTTGTGACCCTTTATCGTTTTTTTTTGTCAGAGTCCAATTTTACAACACGCATCCCAGTAGTAAGTAACAAAATAAAAACGAGACCGGAAGGAATATTATTTAAATGATACCTGCATTGGTTGGACACACAAACTAAACGCCAAGCTCGTTTGGTCTAGTTTGCCAATTACGTGTTGAGGTCGTGGTTTGAATCCCGTACTCAGATACATTATCTCTAAGGGCTCTTTTATGCGTTTCTTGTTGCACGACAAACGTTACGCGCGTCCTGGGCGTTTGTTTTTATACAAGCAGCATATGTCGTGCGTCATGAAAAGTTTGGGAGGGATTGAAAAACAGAGGCCAGGTTTGCCAGTCTCTTCTTTTCTACCACTCGCGATGGCGTTATCCTCCTCGTATTGTTGCTATTTAAGGAACAAATAAAGCGGTAGACAATAAATACCTAACCACAAATAAGGAATACACTCACTCCCTGCTACAGAAGTACACTGATGCTGTTACTGAGATACACTGAGGTTCCAACACAAGAGGTATAGAGGTTGGTGGGCCTGCAGTCTCACCAACACGGCGACACAAAAGTTGAAATCACCTCATTGAATATAATGTATCTTGGATCGCTCGTTGTTCGTCAGTTTTGACGCGGCGATCTCTAGGTTACGACGACACACTTTCCAGGTCGCGACGACATAAATGACGCGCGACAGAGTATAAAAGCAACTCATTGTCTCCTGTGTATTTATTTATAGAATGCGCGTCACGAAACGCCTGTAAAAAGGCCCTGAATGGTTTCCCACTCAAATTTGGAGACATTATCACTGAAATCTGCCTTCCTCTTTCCTAACCCAGTAGACTAGTTTTTTTAATCACCGCGTTTTACTACCTGTTCAGGCTATATACGTGTATGGTAATTACTCTAACATAGTACAGATGAGGAAGGAAGCATTTTAGAGGTAATATACTCGCATTTGCATGGAAGGAAAGTGGGAAACAATTTAGCATAAACCACCCTCAGTAGATCTGATTGGTATTCGGACCCTGATTTCCCCGGATTCGGTGGGACAGTCTAACACGAGATTGACGCCTTAGACCATTTGTTCACTGAACAGGTCGTATCATTGTTATTTATATTATTTGTGTTCCCCGTCTTATTATCCATCTGGGCTGCTTGTATATTTATAATTAATGGGGCTAGGAAGGGGGAAGAAGTGAACACGCATTTTTTGCGAAGATAGAGTTGGAAATAGTTTTTTTTTTTAAATCTCCTCAATACACCCCCTTGAGCCCTTCACCATTACACTCAACATCTCTAGCAAATAGAACGAGACGAGACTTTTGCCGCCCCCTGCCCCCTCTGCCCCCTCTGACCCTCTCTGTCCCCCTGTTCCCCTGCCCCGAGACAGTTGTGCCCACTGGTGCTGATGGATTCTCTTCAAATGCCATTTTTGAGTGTCAACACGCAGGTGGAGGGACTATAACATACAGGATGGGAGACTAAGTTTTAAGGGGTGGTGGTAGAAGGGAACGCGACTTATGGTCTACATTTTTGAAGTTTTTGCTGTTGATAAAAACAATTTTTTGCCTGGAGTAAATAAAATATTGGTTAGTTTGATATTCAAAAATATTTATATCAGCAGTTCTTGAATATATGTCATGAGCACGGGGGCAAACTTTTTAAATGAAGAGAAAAAGTTGTCATTAAATTCCAGGACAACCTCGACAGATATTCAACAACTGTTGAAATCACCATGTGAAGAAAATTAAACTCTATGTTTATACTGGAGCAATATTTGATTTATTTAGATAAAAACATTGTTTTGATATAAAAACTGCATAAACACTGACTTTTAAATAATGTTCCCTACATTCTAACCGTCATAAGAACATATTAACTTTTCTAACAGCTTGGAAGAAGCTACTAGATCTAATTTCACGTATCAATACGTCAAGTCATATGATCTACAGCTCTAACTTCTGATCTATACTATAAATACATATAAGTTAGTACTAATAATTTGATAAAATGCTACAGTGTTGACTTCAAAAAAAACAGTACTTTCTTAATGGCCCTTCTTATAATGATTGGACTTTGTTACAAGAATGGCTTCGTATATTCTGTATTTATTATGTCTATCTTAAACACGGACAACTCCTGTAAGCCAATATTTATTCTAATTCCCTCACTTAATTTTTACAAGCAAGATGTTTCAATCTCTTAAAAATCCAAGCCGGACAGTTTGAACGGAGACTTAACAAGCCCGTAATTAAAATGTAAATGAGTGATATATTACGTCGCATGCACGCAACGGCTCAGCGACATATTAATGACTCCAACTAAGCCTTAAATACTTGTCTGTTACGGTAATATAAAATTTTATCGAGGAACTATTTTTCCTACAGTATTTGGGGGGATATCTATGAACTAATAAATTTATTATTGGTGAAATGTGGAATTTCCCTTTCAAATATAGTAATTAACCTCCAGAGGGTCGTTTTATAATTAAATTAGTTTATAAGTTGTATGTTGATATAATCAATCTTTTTAAAAATTACACGTTTAATACCACCAAAAAAAATAGGCTTCATTTGGATTCGAAACAAATACTCTGATATGATCATCGCATGATTCTTTCACGGTCTTTACCATAGCCTAAGGGAGGAGTATCGATTTCGTTCCTTATAAAATTTAAATGTAAAAACTTCTCCATCTTTTTTTTTTCACAATGAATATATAATACATGTCTCTTGAGAAAATTAAATCTACATAAATCTTCCAACCGGTTTCGCACCCATGAACGAATCTTCCGAGAGTTGAACAAATCGGCGAACAAATACGAATCGCGCCGAATGTCCTGAGGACTTCAACCTCCTCCTTCTTCTACTGTAACCCTGATACAACATTTCTCACCTTCAACCGTTCCGTGATTATTATTAGCGTTGGGTAAGCTGGGGTGTAAATTACTATCATCAATCACTTCGTGCGAAAGTTATTTTTATTTATCATTATTATTTCTCTTCTTCTCTCTCGTCTCCTATCTTTCTTTACGAACACAAGGGAGCACGAAATTTATAGACGGAATCAAAAGAGGAATCTGTTAAATTGCAAAGTAATAACTTCGTCCGGGACTCAATTTTAGGTTCCGTCTGACTAATGAAAGTTGGATTACGATTTTTAATTAATCATTTGGTTTATTTACGATTTAATTTTTGTGATTAAATGCAAATACACTGACGTAATTAATTACACCCACCTGTTTATATAGTCACGTGAGTTAAGGCTAGTACTATTAACGAGGTTCGAATCTTGGTCTTGTACATTGGGAATAGTTTCCAACATAACTTATCACCGTGTTTTTTACAACACCTTATCTCCGCTAATCCGGGTGTCACTCCTGTAAAGTTATCGTCTCCATCCATACCCTTTGAATACGCCGCTAATCTTTTTTATTTATCTTTAGCGCCGCATTTTACAATCAATTCGGGTTGTGCATAGTGTAAGCTACTCTAATGTGTTGTGGGTGAGGAGGGTAGAATATTTGAAGAAATGTACGCGCAGTTGCGCGGAGCAAGATTGTAAAAATCAATAAAAAAAAAACCTTCAGTACACCCGCGCCCACATCGGTGGCTGCGTGGTCAAAAGTACTACTCTCGCAGTAGCTTAGGCTGCCGATGACGGGGAGTTTGAGGTTCAAATTTCGGTCGGGTGTATTGAGGATGGTTTTATCCAAATTGGTTTTTCACTCTCCCTCCACGCGATTACAGGTACACTTCCTATAAATATAGCCTGCC
This sequence comes from Timema bartmani, assembly GCA_902151455.1. Classification (NCBI taxonomy): domain Eukaryota; kingdom Metazoa; phylum Arthropoda; class Insecta; order Phasmatodea; family Timematidae; genus Timema; species Timema bartmani. The sequence continues at coordinate 95,692 of CABFWB010001808.1, forward strand.
TCTTTCCTAAAATCACTAGCGTGATTAGTACATAAACGTCTAGCCCGAGCGGTTAAAAACATGCGGTGCCAAAAATTAGTTTAAGTTAGGTCAAGATCTTCATTGGTTCCATTCCGTCATATTCACTATCACCATCATCATCACCATCCCCTCTTCTCATTGAGCCACGGGAAGATCCTCCACAAAAATAATGTACGATTAGTACATTCAAGCGTCTCCTGTGTAACGGTACATTAGTACTGGCTAATCTTTCCGGTAAACTTAGTTACAGAAACACCATTATAATTAAATTATTGTTGTTTTTGTATCTCTTGTCCAACGCTAAAGTGAGTCCCACGAGTTTCGGTACACCTTATATATTGCGAAACTGTCGCCTTAGTACGTGTAGTCACCAGGAGTGGATAAATTGCACGTAAAAAACAAAGTGGAAACATTATTTTGTGATTGATCATACGTGTCCTCAGCATCCTCCTACATACTGTCCTGATCGGTCCGCACGGATACATTACCTGAGCTCCTCGACACTGCCGATATATTAATATCGTTACTACCATTCAATTCGTACGGAGATGTAAATTGAAAGCCTTGTGTGGCTTCTCGTATATTTCAGCTCGCACTTTGGCGCTGTTATTACACCCGAGCCGTGTCGAGATGACGAGACGTTGTATTCTCGAGATGCTGCCCCTCCTGTGACCATTGCATCGTACTTCGCAGCCACGGGTAAGGATGGTAATGGCTTTTTGATTGCTCACGTCCCACGGTCGAACCTCACTGATCCATCCGACGCCTCCCAAGTATATACCTTCTTCATGGCAGAAAGAGAGAGAGAGAGTGAGAGAGAGAGGGAGAGAGAGAGAATCTTATTTGTTTATTCACGCTGAGTGAATCAATCATGCAAGTTTTTTTTATGCGCCGTGTTTTATGTCAGGATCACGATCGACTTAACATTCACGTAACGTAATTAAACATAGCATGGATCAAGATTCTCGCAGATTTACGTTACTGTTATAACAAAACTTGAGTGATAAGGACTGATTAGGCTTCATGAACTTGCAATAAAATATTACTAACCTACTCCATGGCATCAGCAATTGATCCATACCAACCAGGCAGCCACCATCTGTTGGTGAAGATAGTGCCAACTTCTATGGAGGGTGTCACGTGGTCAGCACAATGAGCCCTCCAGCCGTTAATCTCAGTTCTCTAGACCGGAGCTGTTTCTTTTTCATTCAAGTAGCTCCGCACCTACTTCGGTGGCCGCGTGATCTAACGCGCTACTCTCGCAGTAGACTGGACTGCCGATGACGGGGAGATCAAGGTTCGAATCTCGGTCGGGTGTACTGAGGGTGGGTTTTCCAAAATGGTTCTCCCCTCTACCTCCACATAAATGCGGGTAGACTTACTCTAAATATAACCTTCCTAATATCTAAAACCACTGACGTTATTAGTAAATAAGCGTATAGCCCGAACGCGGTGCTAAAGGGAAAATAAAAGTAGCTTTTCATTTGTCTTCACGAGACAGAGTCGACACCGTTTCAAACTCACTGCTTCATAGAAAACCTTTAACCTCCAGGGATCGAACCTGGGACCTCTGGTTTTGTAGCCGGGAGCTCCGGCGACTAGACCACAGAGGTGAGCTACTGGAGTTACAAAGTAAAAATAAAAATAAATTAGAAGATGGCGTGACGCTCGCGAGGCGCGGACAAACGAATAGAAGACGTCTGCACACCATAAACAAACAGATGAATTACTAAATAGCCGTGTTGACGTTGATCGATACATGATTGGCGGGCTAGAACACGTGGTACACTTCACGTAGCGCAAATTAACATTAAAGTCCTCCCCTTGGACGGACTCTAACGCTATAGTAACACCAAGTCAGCTGAATCGCGATGGATTCCATTTAAAAACAAAAGGATAACATTTACGTTTTGTTACGTTACGTTATAGGAACGTTAAGTTTATCATGATACCGGCATTACCTCCGTTTCATGCTATCTAAAATTAATTACAATTATAGGGAAGGGAGGAGGAAGGTAGAATTTGGAGGAAATGTACTAGTATTTCCGTGGAAGGAGAATAGGAAATCATTTATCCTCCCAACTTGCCCTTCACCGTTAAATCGGACTATATGGTCTTGACGTTCAATCTGCGTGCCTGCCGATGTAAGGTTGAGTAAAGCTATCATATTCTGGTGTTAATTATGGTAAAGTCTGACGTCTGTCAACTGTTTCATTGCCTTGGAAGTTCTTAGTTCAATCCCGGTCAGTGTTCTAAAATATTATATTACCCGTTCCGGCAGACAATGGGTTCAGTCTCATCTGGTTTGATTTTTCCGCTGACAAGAAGGTTGTAGTACAAATTCCTGCCTAGTGTACTAAGTTTTTTCTCTTGATTTTCGCCCTTTTCCTTACATACAAATGTGGGTACATTCACTTCAAGTTAGAGCCTTCTCATCAATATCACAATTTGTGTAAATATTCGGGTATCCCGGATGGGTAGTAAGATGCGTAACACAACCGAAGAACACGTTTGTGTTAAAATTGGTGAAAAGATTGTTGTCTTGAGTTTAACTCTTTTGTAAATCGCACTATGATGTAAAATATTTAAGCCTACGTTAAATATATATTTACCTATTACTATTTGGCATTAGAAACTCCAAAGATCATTGCCGCAAAAAAGTACGCCACCTATCCCTATCTTGAGCAAGTTTTATCTAGTCAACCTCATTATACTCTATCCCTATCTTGAGCTAGTTCTATCCAGTCCACCTCATTACACCCTATCCCTATTTTGAGCTAGTTCTAATTATACAATCAACCTCATTACACTCTATCCTTATCTTGAGCTAGTTCTATACAATCAACCTCATTACACTCTATCCCTATCTTGAGCAAGTTCTATCCAGTCAACCTCATTACACCCTATCCCTATCTTGAGATTGTTCCATCCAGTCCACCTCATTACACTCTATCCCTATCTTGAGCTAGTTCTATACAACCAACCTCATTACACTCTATCCCTATCTTGAGCTAGTTCTATACAACCAACCTCATTACACTCTATCCCTATCTTGAGCTAGTTCTATACAACCAACCTCATTACACTCTATCCCTATCTTGAGATTGTTCCATCCAGTCCACCTCATTACACTCTATCCCTATCTTGATATAGTTATATCAAATCCACCTCATTACACTCTATCCCTATCTTGAGATTGTTCTATCCAGTCCACCTCATTACATTCCATTTATTTCCATTCTACTGTTATCCTCCCATCTGTGTCTAAGTCTTCTCCATGGTTTCTTCTCATTGGTTTTGACAGTCACTATTTTGATCAAGGTTCTAGATTCTTCCATTCGCGTTACATGTTCTACCAACTTTAATCTGAGAGATTTGATAAACAAATATACATTTATGAATCTTAATTAAATTGAATTCAGAGTTTCCCTTAGAAAATATTAAGAGCTATGAAACCGAACTTATTAAACCATCCTAACCTTCAACATGAGCAAATTATAGCATTTAAAAAATAAATTGCAACGGAACTCCGCACGGACTTTCTCACTCCATTGTTTAAAAATGGAGATATTTATTCAAAACGTGTAATATAATTATGTGAAACGAAATAATATACTCTATCGAATCCGATACAGTAGAACTCCAATCATCCGAACTCCAGT
>CABFWB010001808.1:99421-109465 GCA_902151455.1 Timema bartmani
TATCCGGATCGATATCAGGAAAAAAAAAATAGTACTGAAATCTGTCACGCTGCGTCGCCGCGAGTGGCGATGTTATTCGCCGCAAGGCCACTCTGCCATTCCAAGGCCGCATGCGATCCCCACCCCCCCAATTCAAATTATTTTTATTCTTGTTTACATTGGCAATAAGTTTATACTTACTGTATTTTTTTTACTACAGTACTATAATGTGATTCCACTTCACTGTATCATAGCAAAAACAATCAAAAAAGTGATTTTATAGTAAATTTTGCGTTTTCCCCCCGAAATATTGCCTTAATTAATTGATTAATCTAACAATCCGGATTTCTGCATATCTGGATCACGTCTGGCACTCGTTATTTAGCATAGTTGGAGTTCTACTGTACTTATGTTAAACATTCTTTGACTCACAGATTTAAATTTTATGATTTTCTTTTTAAAGAATTAAAATCCTCACTCGTATATTTGGAATTAAAAAAGAAGATCGATATTGGGTCTCCAAAGGTCAACATTTTGTATTAAAATTTCGATTTTCTGTTAAAATTTTCAACATTTTATTAGGGGTTGCACATCTTATAGTTATCACATTTTTATTAAATTCCTCATTTATAAATTTAGACCAATAAAAAAGATAAATATTGATTATTGAGTCTTAAATGATAGAGATAATTTATTGATGTACAAACATCTCCCCTAAGAGGTTAAAGAAAAAAAAACATATTTTTTTTTAGAGATTTACTTATCTACATACTCTATGGAATTAGAGAAATATTACATTAAAACTTAGGCAGTATCTCTGTACAAATAAAGCTCACAAAATTATATAGAGCTTCGTCCGCTTTTATCTTAAAATATACATTTACTAAAAACTAGTGAGCTTTGTGAAACGAAATAAAAGGTATATACATTGTTGTAGAAACATTACATCAAAGATCATAAATGAAATAATATACACTATTACTTACTCTATAGCATTAGGAACTAGGAACACTTGTACAGAAAAATTGAGAAAAGAGAAACTTCTTTGTGCACAAAATTCATTTTCATGAAAAAATGAGAACATCCTTCTTGTTTATAAATATAAACAATGTCTAGATATAAAGTTTAATCATAATGGCTAGAGCAAATTTGGAGAAAATGGATTTTTTATAATTCTTCGACCTTAAGTAAACTACCCTTAATTTTAGGGTTAAATATCTAATTCCCAAAATACATCGGTAGGACCTTATGAAAACCCCAAATATCAAGTTTTAGCCCAATTGGTAAAATAGTTTTGGCTTTAGCCTGAGGCAAGACAGACGGACAGACAGACAGCATTGTAAAACCACTTTTTTTTTCCAGAGGGTTATTAAACGTCGACATTTACCAAAATCTCGAGTTAGATATTTTTACGATCACAATCCGAGGTGTCGAGAGAAAGTAATAAAAGACAGTGACTGTACCTTTAATAAATAATCTGGATTTAATCTGTATTGTGAGGCTTATTTCCAATTAAAATCTACAAACTTTTTTCATACACAAATGATTGATGATTGCTAAGTCATTAGTACAGCTTGAATTATTTTTTTAAAAGCATTTTTCTCCCTTTATTTTACAGAGGCTATAAATATAATTAATACGATCAAATAGTCCAATGCAAATTTATATGAGAAGATTTTTATAGCTTAATTAAAGTAATAGCTTCTGGATTTATATTGTAGTGTACTTTGCAGTCATTAAAATTTGTATGGTTTAAAAGTAATCTCAATTTTTAATCTACATTTGAAACGTACTAAACAAAGTATGTAACATAATTTTTGATTGTATTTAATTGTAAACAAATTACACCAGAAATAAACATGGAACAAAATATTTCTGTCTTGATTTTTTTGTTAATTTATTTTCGTTTTCTTAAGGTGAGGTAGAAGAGAGTGTGAGAAAAGGTCAGTTTTTTTATAGCAAAAACATTTCTTTGCTAAAATAAATAATATATTTATTTAGTACAAGCATAGAGCTATACTTTCTTCACACGGTGATATCAACAGTTGTTGAATATCTGTCTCGAACATAGCAGTATTAGATGGCAAACTTTTTAAATGAAGAGAAAAAGTTGTCATTAAATTCCAGCACATCCTTGACAGATATTCAACAACTGTTGAGGTCACCACGTGAAGAAAATTAAAGTCTATGTTTTCACTGGAGAAATATTTGATTTATTTTAACCAAAAAAAGTTTTGCTATAAAAACTGCAAAAATACTGCCGTTTCCTCGCGTCCCCTTCCATCCCACCTTAAAACAGAAGGAAGAGTAAAATAAAATATTATTATCACCGCGTCTTACTACCCGTTCGGTTGTACGCACTTATGCTAATGTGTAATGGTAGGGTGATTGTGAGATGAAATGTAGGACCTACAGTTTAAAGTGGGATCCAAACCACGGTGGAGGCCTGGCATTCCTCACATTCACAAGTTGTGATTAATACACGTCTTGTCAGAAGGTGGAGGAAGGGTTTGGCAATCCGATAAATCTGCGCCGGAACCGAGGATTGAACCTTTGACCCCCAGCACAGAAGTTTGACACCTTACACCTAGACCATAAGGTCACCGACTAAGGTGAAATAGTGTTACAAAATATGTCTCCATTAGTAATATTGCTATACAAATTTTGTTCTCTAAAGTAACAGTAAATTTAATCACGCTATACAAATCAAACATATTTCTTAAGAAACCACTTTCTAATATACTCTATAGTTGCTGTGTGTGACAAAGCTTTCAAAACTGTTATCATTAAATTAATCTTAAATCAACTTTCCTCAGTAAAATAAAAATATTATTTTGATGATAATATAGAACACTCATCAGAAATTAATTTTTAATAAAATTGTTATAGCAATTATTTTTTTAAATTAGAAATTAAAAAAACAACTCAAATTTTGTTTTTATAAAAACTAGTCTAAATTTTTACTTATATTGGTAAATACTTTCAAAATAATCATTAGAAAAAATTAGATCCATTTTTGAAAAATTTAAAATTTTCAAAATTCAGTCATCCCTAAACTATCTTCAAATGAATTTACTACAGTAAACAAAAAGGTGTGGATCATTATTTTTTATTCAAAACCCTACTTTAATAGACGAACCAGCAAGTGAGCTATACCAACCGAACAGCTGCCGACGCTAGCGATGATAGTGCCAACTTTTGTGGATAGAGGTCACAACGAACCCTTCAGCTGTAAATCTCAGTGTTCTAGACCGGAGCTTCTACTTCTTTATTCAAATAGCTCCTCATTTGTCCTAACGAGGCTGGAGTTGACCCCGTTCCAGATCCATTGCTTCACATAAATATTCTGAATGTGCTGGGTAATGAACCCGGGACTTCTGGATATGAAGCCAGGAACTCTGAACACTAGAACACAGCATTTGATTAAATTTATAATTTTAAAAATCAGCTTTTAGTAAACTATTCTTAATTTAATTACTAAACTAAAAATCTAAAAATATACACCTAGGTATGACTATGTGACATAAAAGTCTCAAGTTTTAAATAAATACATAAAACCGTTTAGGCTGTAGCCTCAGGGACAGACAGACAGACAGACGGCATTGAGAACACTTTTATTTTCAAGGTCGACATTTATCAAATTTCAATTTTGATTTTTTTTGACGATCACAGTACTTTATCTCCGAGGTGTCGAGAAAAAGTAAATGAAGGTAATTTTAAAAAAAATATGTAAACATAAATTTGTGGTTGGAACAACAGCAATAAAAGTTAATGAAAATATTTTTTTTTAATGAAGAAGTGACATCGTAGTTGAAAGAAACGGCGGCTAGTGATAAAATAAAGTGACGAATTAATATTTTTTTTTTAGAAACAGTAGCTTATCATCCGAAAGTTCGTGACAGTCGTTGTGTTTTGAGACGTGACGCTCACCTTAAGATAGAATCAAGATTATTAAAAGAAGACACGAATCCTAGCACTGTATTTTTCAACGTCCAATGGGAATTTAAATTTCATGAAGAAATAGGATGAACAGACATAAAAGAGAAGGGAAGAGTTTTAAAATTAATGGTCCAAGATAGGCTTCACTCTCGTGTTTGATTGGTCGGCTGATGAAGGGGAGATCGGGGTTAGAATCCCGGTAGGGTATACTGAGTTTTTTTTTCATTTATGATTTCCTACTCTCCTTCCACGCAAATGCGGGTAGATTACCTCTAAAATGCTTCCTTTCTCATCCCTACCCCGTTAGAGTAATGATCATAAATGCGTAATTGGAATTATTATTTTTATGTATAATAAAATGCCACACGCACCGCTGGTTGCATAATCTAAGGTTGATACTGTGTACCTATGTCCTAGTGCCAGAGAAATAAATATTTGTCTAAAACAACGAACACATTCACCGATATTTTCTTAATCTATACACTATTTGGAGAAGAATCAGGGGCTAATTCGTAACTAACTTTTCCATCACCAGGGGTGCCGAAACATTTTTTTATCGTGAAGGGGGGAGGGGCAAATTACGTTAGGTTCATTCTAAGTTAGGGTGAATAAAAAAAGTTCGTGAATTTAACATAGCACCACTAACACTAAGCTTATATTTGATAGGGTGTGTGTATATGAATATATATGTAACCTAGATTATATTTATGTATATAAGAAAGTTGAAAGAAGGTTGAAGAAACCTAAAACCAAAACAAAGAAACTTTCTCGGACTCATCCTTAGAAAAACAATATTTATTAAATAACCAATAAGATTCAGATTTCATCAATATAATAATAATAATAGCCTAGTCTTTATTGGTCTAGTTTAATTAATAGTTTAGATATAGAAACATAATTTAATATTGATCAAAATTCATTTGAATAATTAAATGTTTGTTTATAAATAGGCTACACTTATTTTTCTTTCCCCTACATATCTACAAAACAAAATATTAAAGACTTGTATAGTGTGATTTATTTAAACACTGCATCTTACTACCCGTTCGGGCTATACGCTTATGTACTAATTACGCCAATGGTCTTAGGGACGAGGAAAGTTATATTTAAGAGGAAGTGTACCCTTATTTGCGTGGAGGAAGAGTGGAAAACCGTTTTGGGAAAAAAACCACACTCAGTACACCCGACCGATATTCGAACCTAGATCTTCCTGTCATCGGCAGTCTGGTCTACTGCGAGAGTAGCGCGTAGAGCACGTGACCACCAAAGCGGATGATATTAGGGAATATTAGGCCACGCAAATAAAGGATTAGACTAATCAAGCTTTTCAATGTTACTGGTCCTGCGAATCATGATTAAATCATTGCACAATTTTTCCTAAAACCAGATCTCCTCTACGCCCTTCCCCGGCAAGAGATGTAGCCATACTCCCCTACCCTCTTAGTTCAGCTTCCTATGCTTATAACTCATTTTAAGGCTTGGTCTGGTCACGTTTGTTCGGTAATAGTTATGTTTACCAAAAAAAAATAAACAAACTGTAGATTTTTAATAAACTGATACAAAAGTCAAACAAACTACATTTTTGTAGCACAATGGCTTGACTACAAGTAAAGGTAAGAACCACATAAAGAGGTTTTCTAGTTCACTTAAAACTGAGTTCAGCTTAGTCTTTAAACTTGATGATATATAACAACAGTAATTAACATAAAATAACAAGTAGCTTAAAATAAAGAGTACTTTTTTGTAAGCACTATCATCCTATTAACGACATCACTTAGTTGTTGTTTTTTTATTTCGGGAAAGGGCTTTCAACTTGATGAGGTCGTGATATTTACGCCCACTTGAAGAGGGTTTCAATTTATAAAAAGGTCACGAGTTTGAAACCCTATTCACCGGCCATATTATTATCTTGGTGACACAGTGTTTGGTTCAAACAAGATTATCTGAATATATTGGTATCATGGAGACAAAAGGAGATGTTCGAATCCCGGTAAGGTCAAAACTTCTTATTCCTAACGTCGTGCGAAAGCTTGTTTGTTTCCCAAGGTGATTTAAAAAAAAATGTTTTTATTTACTTCTCGTCCAGGTCATGGTCATCTTTATCGAGAAGGAGATACAAGGAAGATACTACCCCCCCCCCCTCCACGAAGAAAAATCTTCTCACAAGGGCTACTTTTAATACTAAAAAAGAAACGGTGAATTGTTTTATTCATAATGTTGATAATCCACGTTTGGAGCAATCTATGAATGATTAATGAAACCTTTTTTTTAATGTGATAGAATTACGTAATTCCATTATTGTATTATCCATGTTATTAATTTGTTACGAAACAATTTTTATTTTCTAATTTAAAGTGAGAATGGGTTCATTCTAGCCCTTCCCACTTCCCCTCAAACCCCACAATAAATATTTTTTAGCACTGAGTCTTACTACCCATTCTACGTTTATGTACTAATTACGCTATTAGTTTTAGGAATTAGGAAGGCTATATTTAGAGGACGTGTACCCACATTTGCGTGGAGTGAGAATGGAAAACCATTTTAGGAAAACCACCCTGAGTACACACGACCAAGATATGAACCTCGATCTCCCCATTATTGACATTCTAGTCTACTTTGAGAGTAGCGCGTTAGACCATGCGGCCACTGAAGATTCCCAATAATTAACAGCTACACTAATAGGGGTGGGGATAATCAAATACACAAAAATGTGTTTGGAGAGAGATAGGGCAAACCTTTAGGAAAATAACACTCCAAGATAATATAGTAGGGATGAGGAAGGTGGAATTTTAGAAGAAATGTAGGCAGACCTACCCGCGGAGAGAATGGTAAATCATAAAGGAAAATCCACCCTCACTACACCTGTCCGGGATTCAAACCCTGATCTCTCCCTCACCTGTAGTCCAGTCTAACATGAGAATGACGCCTTAGCCCACTGTAGATTTCCTGTGTCAGGGAGATTGAGGTTCATATCTCGGATGAATATAATGAGATTAAAAAAAATAAATGATTTCTTCTCTTCTTTCACGTCAAGGCTGGCATATTTCCTATAAATTATACCTTCCTCATATCTATACAATTGGTGTAAATATCACCAACACTTTTGGGCACATGGACTAAGGTGTCAGTCTCGTCTGATATAATTTTTAGAGAATGATCAGGTCAGGAGTTTCGAATCTCGGCTGAATGTACTAAGTTTTTTTTATCTCCAAAGGGTTTTTACCATTATTCCCACACGCCAATGTAGGTGCATTTCCTCAGTAACTCTACATTATTCATCTTGCAACTAATTAATATAAATATGCAGATAGTTTCTTTTTTGTTAATACAACGTTTTATAACCCTTTTGGGTTAAACGCTTATGTACTAATTAAGCTAATAGTTTTAGGGATTTGTATTTTTTTAGCACTGAGTCTTACTACCCGTCCGGGCTACATGCTTATTTGTAGGGTTATATTTATAGGAAGTGTACCCGCACTTGCGTAGAGGGAAAGTGTAAAATCAGTTTTAAAAACCACCCTTAGCACACCCGACTGAGATTCGAACCTTCATCGGCATACTGGTATACTGCGAGATCTTGTGGCGAGATCTTGAGGCGAGATCTTGTGGCCATCAAAGTATGTCGTGATTAGTTAATATGCGTACACCCCGAATGGGTAGAAAGGTGTGGTGCTAAAAAAAAAGACTAGACGTATTAATGTAGCTTTTGGAACTATCAAGAAAGTTCCTTCCAATCGAAGTTTGGCTATCCCTGAGCTAGACTCTGGTTTGCTATCTATCCAGGGCAGGTGCGTTGATGGCTGATGAGAGGAGATTGATTTGACTGCCCCACATCCCTCGACCTTCTGGGGCGATGACATTTTGAGTTATGAGTTCGCTTCCCCCCACCCTGATGTCGTGAGACGCCCTGCTGAAATCGAGCTCTTTCTCTCTCTTTACTCGCGAAGACGGGAGGGGGGAAATGTTGAATATGTGGGAGATCAGCACATCCCCCTCCCCCTATAACACCTTCTTGTTTTAGTATTCCAACATCAGCACAGTAAGCAAATAGCTTTCCCCTAAAAGAACAATAAAAAAACTATTTACTGTAGAAAAAATAATTGCATTCTGTTGTTACGGATTATACGTATATTATCATGTCAAAGCTAGAAGTAGGGTTGTGGTATTGAAAGAATAAGCAGGAAATTTTAACCGGTTATTTAGTGGTTTCAAGTATAAAAATATTAATGATTTTTCTTTTTATAAAGCCTTATTTTTTTGGTAACTATTCAGTAACAACAAATACAAACTCAAATTATACTTGTTTTATCCTATTTCGTGTATTGTATCTCCAATAATATCAAAAGTAATAATAGCGTATAGCCCGAACAAATAGTAAGACGTGGTGCTATAATAATAGTAATAATAATAATAATGCAATCACACTGTTGTATTATAGGGCCTATAGTTATGTGTCTAGCTCATTTCCGAAAAAAGCTTCAGGAATTTTAAATACGGCCAAAGAAGCTTTCAACAAGAAGAGGTTCTGCTGACCATCAAGTTGAGTTTGGAACTGAGGAAGAAACTGATGAAATGCTATAATTGGAGCATGGCACTGTATGGAGCAGAAACTTGGACTCTCCAAGTATTTCTTTTCCATCTTCCTGAGAGCTTTGAAATGTCATGCTGGAGAAGACTTGAGAAGATCAGATGGACAGACAGGGTGACAAGTGAAGATGTCCTAAGAAGAATGGGGGAGAAGAGAACCATTTTGAATTTGATTCTTTGGTGCAAAGAAAGTTGGAGAAGACACATCCTTAGGAGGAACTATCTTTTTCACGACGCTATGGAAGAAAAGGTTGAGGAAAAGAGTAACTTAGGAAGGAAGATAGTTAAAATATTGGATGACTTGAAGGAAGGAAGAAAATTATGGGAGCTGAAGGAGGAGGCAATGGACAGGGCTGGTTTAGGAAGACGTCGTCTTGTATTTAGTGTAGCACTACACTTGAGGAGTACTAAGTCTGACTATGAAACTGTCCCTTACAGTGGGAGTGTAAGGAACAGGAGAAAAAGGCAGGGTTTTTGCAGTTTCAATATAAATTCATTTTTATGGTCTGAATAAATCAAATATTGCTTCAGTAGAAACAGAGAGTTTAAATTTCTTCACATGAGGATCTACAAATTTGTTTAATATCTGTCATGATCATAGCGGCATTAGAAGAGAAACACTTTAAATGGAGAGAAAAAGTTTTCATCAAATTCCAGGACGCCCTTGACAGATATTTAACAAATGTTGATATCACCATGCGAAGAAAATTAAACTCTATGTGTCTACTGGATAAATATTTTATTTTGACTAAAAAAAAGGTTTTGATATAAAAACTACAAAAATATTGCCCTTAGCTTGCCTTCCCTACAATCCCACGATTAATTCCGAAGACTGCAGTCGTGAATGGAAGGTCGTGGAAAGTTTTTCAGCATGACAATGTTCTGATGATGGCGCCTGTCATCTGTCGATGAAAAAGGGAGTCAAGTTGGGAGAGGGGTTAGGGGGACGTGATGAATCTGTTCTTCTAGGTTCGTGGGGTTAGCTAAGGTAAAGGGGGAGGGGACTTTCAGTGACATGAATAAAGAGAAGGTCTTATTGAAATATTACCTTCAGCTAAGGTGACAGATCACTGACAGGCAATTTGAGTCAGAAGTGAGATTGACAAGACCTCTGCTTGGCATGGTAGAGAAATCACTTTATTTCAATAGAGAATCTTTTTCTATCCAAATTTTTTTAATCAGGTACATTTAAATCAAACGTTATAAATGAAATATTCTTTAAATTGAAAAATGACACCGCGACAATGGAATTGAACCCGGAACCTTTGACTTAGTACGCCAGGATCTGCTCTTAAGATGGGATGTAAGAGGACTGGGTAGACCTTAGCTCAGTCGGTAGCGTGACGGTCTACTGATTTAAGGGGCCCGGGCTAAATTCCTGACATGGCTGAAAAACTTTTTATTTGTGAAATGTGGGTTTCCCTTTTCACAGCTATGCATTAACGGCTGGGGTCTGGGTGTTGTGTATTTTTTTTTTAGGAGTTGTATGCTGGTATAATCATTCCATTTAGAAAGTGCACGTAAATACCTCAAATAAAT
>CABFWB010001808.1:111953-126565 GCA_902151455.1 Timema bartmani
TCGCTTTATATATATATATATATATATATATAAAGCGACAATAATATATATATATATACATATACTATCAATACCTACCAAATATACGAATAGTATGGTAAATATAGTGAAAAATAGTATGTTGTATTTTCTAAGAGTTCCTTCATAGCAGAATCCTATTATAGCTGTAGGGCCCTATAATAACACGCATCGGTGGTCGACTGGTGTAACGCATCCCTCTCGTGTTAGACTGGATTGCCATTGACAAGGATACCGGGGTTCGAATCCTGGTCAGGTGTATTGATGATGATTTTATACTCTCGTAAATGCAGATACATTTCCTCTTGAATTGTGTCTTACTCATCCTTAACAGAACGGCGTGATTAATTTATGCGTTCAGACCAAACAGGCACTAAGTTGTGGTGGTTAAACAAAAACTCTATATAATACACAAACTTTGGAGGGTGACCTCATCCCAATATCGCACTTCTTTTGTTTTTTTCTTTTTCAAATAAACACAACGTTCTTATTTCAAAACTCCGCGCATGCGTTTATCTATACCATCCCTAGTTCTTGAGGTGTTCGCCACAAGCGCGCGCTCACTGCTCTACTTGACGGCGCGCTGGGGGGAGTTCTAGACGCACTCACGTGTTACGTGAAGATAGAGGGTTTGTTTACACGCGTCAACGCCACCACCTTCAATTGAGTGAGGTGGAACATAGCGTGTGTTATAGAAGAGCTGATTTCAGTTCGTGTTTTGGTAGTGTCGTGTACGCCAGCCGCCTTCTTCATTTTCAGGTATTGTTGCCTATTTTAGCATCAAGGATGAGCAATACTACGCTTCTATTTTTCTTAAGAAGAACCTTATTTGACACCTAAAAAGTATCTAGGTCTACTTTCACGTATTCATGCGTCAAGTTGTGTGATCTGCAGCTGTAACTTTTGTTTGATATTAACAATACCTATAAAATAACACTAATAACATTGAAAAATGTTGTCAACACCGAGAACAAAAAAATATGTGTATTTTCTAAAAGTTTCTTCCGTTTACGGTTTAGCAATAAAGGCTTTTTCTTTGTTAGAGTTTTAATTAAATTGGGCGCTTAACACCAAATACACCAGTAGATGTAAAAAAAAGTTTTCTTTTATCACGTTACTTATTTCCATGAAGAGACAGATCGAGTAGATTTTGTTTTAAATATCACTATCTACATCTTAATAATGTTGGGAGTTCGGTTGTATGTTGCCAAAACTGATTAGTTTTAAATAAATATTTTTATCATAATCATTTTTCTCAACATTTATTTTAATGGGTCAATTAATTATATTGTATCTGAATTTTTTTTAAATAGAATAATTTAATTGCAATAATTAGCCTAAATGGAAATTTAGCAATGGATTATATACTTTTCTTTAACACCACGTCTTTATACCTGCTCAGGCTACACGCATATGTACTAATTACGCTAGTTAGTTCGGAATAAGGGTTGAATTTAGAGGAAATGTATCCGCATTTGCGTGGTGGGAGAGTGGATAACAGTTTTATAAAATCACCCCTGGTACACCCAACCGGGATTTGAACCCCACCGCCACTCTAGTCTAACTCGAGATTGACACCTTAGACCATGTGACCACCGAAGCAGGTGATTTTAGATTTACTGTATTTGGTATAATATACTATTTTGTTTCATTCTATCGATTGTCTTTTTTTTTAGAAATGACTAATACAATAATAATAGGCGAGGCCATATATATATAAATGCCATTAATTTAAATAAAAAAAAATATTTAATGTGAATAAACTTGCGGGGGGGAGGGTGGGGGTATGTATATAAACAATATATAAATGTGTATGTGTAGCTACATAAGGTTTTTGACAGCGAACGTACAAGGTAATAAATTAAAGCAATAAATGACTGCGATATAATAAATGGTGCAATTAATCTTAATAATCGCTCATTGTTTCAGGAATTTCTCGAGAGGGTGTTCAGGTTGTTTGACCTTGACCGAGATAACGTGCTGGTCCAGGAGGATTGGGTCGAGTTCCTTAAGGAGCGGCTAACGTGAGTACCTCTTAAATTTATCATCAGATTGAAATATGCTGTTTGTTTCATTTTAGACTATGTTTACCCGCTTCGGTAGATGCATAGTCTAAGACGTGTAGTTCGATCCCGGTAGAGTGTACTGAAGGTAGTTTTTCCTAAATTATTTTCCACCCTTCCTTCAAGCGAATGCTGACACACTTCCTATAAATTAAGCCTCTCTTCCGTAACACATTAGCGGAATTAGTATGTGTGCGTATACTCTGAACAGGTAGTAAAACGCAGCATAAAAATGACCTCTGAATTTAATGTTGTCTTTGCTGATTGGGAGTTTATTGGGTTTTTGAAAAAACTATCATCTATATGATTTATATCAAATTCTTTTACACTTTATTATTATAGTTCTTCTTCGAGCACACTTTTTGAAAGTGTATTTTCCCGCACACTAATACCAGTTAGGTTACACGTATTTGTACTGATTACGCTATTGTGCTTGGGATTAGAAAGGTTGAATTTAGAGTTGGTGTACCCGCACTTACGTGGATGGAGAATGGACGCATCAGTGTTCCGCAAACATTTTAAGCTTACGGTATTTAACAAACCTGCAATGTGGCACACTGTTTTGTTTTGGGTACGCACCACGGCAGCAGAAAATGGATTACGCACCCAGTTTAAAGAATAGTCAGGTAAATCAGAATTAGAAAAGAATAGACTAATTTTTTGCTGAAGTAACCTCAACATTGGAATTTTTGACACATTTAAAGTTTTCTTTTTTCTGTTCCCGCTTCTTAAACATTTGGAACAATTTCGTTCCAACTAATAGTAGTATAGTAGTTTGGGTTAAAAAACAACAACAAAAAGCTTTTGATTTTGTCAGTTGTATTCAAAGTATTAGTAAGTAGATATCTGTGAAGCAGGTTTTTTGAGTTCGAATCGAATCTCAAATCGAAGCAAATATTATTCGCAAATTTCGAATAATTATAGAATAAATTTTTATCCTAGTTATATTTGCTAAAGTTGTGATGTTAAAAAAAGTTACACATTAAAAAAACATTAGATTAGTTTTGGATCCTTGTACTCTTTAATCTGAACATGTTCACGAGCACTATCTAATGAGGTGATTATAAACCATTTAAATATGTATCTTCACTCCTCAGAGTGAACATATTTGATACGTGTTATCCACAGATGTGATTATAGGATAGCAAAGGTTTTATAAAGGCTGTTTTTCAAAAAAATAAATAAATAAAGTGCATCTTATTTTTCGGTTAATATGGTATTAATTAATATTAATAAGCATACACTTTAGGCTAACTCACAATAATTGTTATTACAAATACACTAACCTATTTTAGGCACATTGTAGGATTTGCAACGACCTAAACCTTTTCAATGATATTTTCTAGTTTTGTTTGATTCGAGCTTTCGAACCGAATGATATTAAATTCAAATCATTATCGATGCATCGCAGCCCCCCTATGAGCAATAAATGAGGAAGAAGCACGGCTGCCATTCGTACCAACTTCATTCGTGTTCTTATTGATCAGAGATGTTCGGCGCAGGCTGTGATCACACGGAACACTTCGCCGCCGCGATACTCACTCTGTGGAACACTGCGTTAGATCATTCAAGCACCAAAGCGGTTCTTGAACCTAATTATTTAACATTTTAGAAACAATTCTAAAGTAGTTTAAAGTAAGGAGTGGTAATAATTAAAGTTAAGACTTAAATAGAATGCTCTGGAAATAACTATAACAAAATATAAAAATTATGATTTATTGAATAGACAGTTTAGAAGTTTGTAGATTTATTAAGTGACATTAAAATAGAAAAAAGTATGTTTATAATTTGCTTCTAATGAACAATAAATTGTCGGATGTGAAAATTTAATATTGAATTAATATAGATAGCATCGTCAACTGAACTCAAACAAAAGTTGACAAGTCTAAAATACAAGTATTACATGTTAAAAATTTGTTACAAAACATGGATCTTCCGACATGTTTCGGTATTTCAAATACCATAATCATGTAAACAAGTTGTTGTTACAACGGCGAGATGTTAACATATTAATTCAAATTTTATAATTCTCATTTACAACACATCTGAACTTTAAACTTTGTTTTGTCCTTATTTTATTGTATCCATATTTTGTAACACGGTTTTAACATGTAATACTTGTATTTTAGACTTGTCGTCAACTTGTTTTTTAGTTCAGTTGATGATGCTATATTAATTCAATGTTAAATTTTCACACATGGCAATTTATTGTTCATTAGAAACAAATTATAATCGCACTTTTGCTATCTTAATGTCACTTAATACATCTACAAACTTCAAAACTGTCTATTCATTAAATCATAATTTTTATATTAGTTATTTCAAGATCTAAGTCTTAACTTTAACTAATTATTTAAGTTAATAATATGCTTGCTATACAATACTCAGCTTTGTATTAATCTCAATTTCAGATTTAATTAGTGCTTTTAAATACACGAAGATATTTCTCTTGTATAAAGCTGACTCTTGCTATGGTGGATAAAGAAGAACCAAAATTCCATTGTAATCTGATTTATTTGCCTATGCTTCTCAAATATCAGACACAATATACCTGTCTCTGGCTATAAGTAATGTAAATAACTAGTAGGTTCCACCTCCCCCTTAGATTATCAAATGTAAACCTAACATTTTCTATGAAGACGTTGAAAACATAATTGAGATCTTGGACAGTGAAATAGTATAGTATTTATATTTTAACCGCGCTATCATGATGGTTGGTTTAACATACCTGAATTTATCGTTGACAAACCTGATGACTTAATATCAAGGAACAAGCTGTTCATTAAGCCATCAACATTTCAAAACTTGTTGTGTTTGAACAATTTCGATCACACGCGTTGACCTGTCAGTTGAAAAAAAAGTTTTATTTACATTTCTCACAGGTGTGCATCACATTTGTTTATTGTTGGTTTTTTATTACCTTAGGATGCCTTTTTTATTTCCCCATAAATACAGTTTTGTGATCGCGAACAATTTTTATCTCTAGATTATGATGAAGCTTTTCGTTTTATGTGGTCCCCAAACTCAAAATTATAGGATTTGCAATTCTGTCTCTCCCTGGAGCTAAAGCCGAAACAGTTTGATGGATTTTATTTTGTTCAAACTTGATATATGGATGCTATATGATTATATCACATCCCTTTTTCTTCTTCTCTGACTTTCAAATTAAGGATAGTTTAATAATTACTAATTTTTGAAAGTTTAATTTTTTTTAATTGCTGGAATAATTTAGTTTCAAATTATAAAGTGTGTTTATTATTATAACAATTTTTTTAATTTTGTTCCAATTTTTAATACATAATGTGAGAAAGTTTATGCGATTTTGTCGTAGCCTACTATTTATTCTAATTATTAATATATATTTATAATCTATAGTAAAGAACATTTTAAGTAATGTGTCCAGTGACAAAAATAAGTTTAAATAAACTTAAAATTTTGCTATTTTACTAACTGTTTTAAAATATAGCTTACTTGAAATTTAATTGAATAACAGCATACCGTAATACTTACTTACGTGGGTTTGATGGAGTTAGCGGATTAAAACACCCTTTTCAAAGGAATTCCCCTTGTTTATGTAGAATCCAGTAGCTGTCATAGTGTTGCCGCGGTAAATATAATGAGTTCAAACTGTGTCTATGAATTGTTCTCATCCCTCAGTAGAACATTAACCGGGCCCGTGGTGTAGTGGTCAGTGCGTTTGGCTAAGAGTCCAAGGGACCCGGGTTAGATTCCCGGCTAGTACATTGGATATTTTTCCCTTTAGAGGAATAATCCCAATGATCACCAGGTTTGGTTATTTAGGCTTAAGTTGGGCTAAGACTCACACTGGTTCCACAACACCATATTATCACATCATCTCATTACGGGTACGACGTGTATATAACCTCCTATGGTATAACCTGGGTAACGTTCTGTACCACCAGAGCGCTAATAATCTCCACGTAAGTTGACCGGCCCTGGACGTCAAAGTCCCCCCCGGTCAAATGTGCCAAACGATAAAATAAAAGAATATTCATTGGTCATGTATGAGTAAAAACACATCCGCATGTGACCCACCTCGGTGGCGTAGTTGGCTAACGCGCCAGTCGTGTTGAGCCAGACCACCGAGGACGGGGAGATCGAGGTTCGACTCTCGGTCGGGTGAACTGCGGGTGGTTTTTCCTAAATGGTTTTCCACTCTCCCTCCACGCAAATGCGGGTTCACTTCCTCTAAATTCAACCTTCCCAATTCCTAATCCATTAGTGTAATTAGTACTTAAGCGTATAACCCGAACGGGTAGTAAGACGTGGTGCTAAAAAAACAAAAAAACATTTGCATGTGAGGTTTATTGAGCAGAGATTATGTGTAAGTAGTCAAATGGGGGACCTAGTGTGAGTCTGCCTGTCGTGTCACATCAAAGATTATATATAATACATCCCCACGCGATCCTGTGGTCACATGGTCTAAGACATCAGGTTAGCAATAAACTGGATTTTGCTGATGGGGGTTATGTATAGATACAAATATTGACAGTGTACACAAGGGTGGTTTTCTAGATATAAACTTTCAATGTTTTTCCCATTCTCTTTACATGCTGACGCTGATGCACTTACTGTAAAATTAACCTCATCCTATCTAACCATTTGGTTATGCCATTGAAATTATTGTTGTCAACAGTATTAGTAGGTAAAGCGCATCTATTATATTATTTGGTGAAACATATTTAGTTTATATATTACAATATTTAATATTTTTAATTAAGATTTAAAACTACACTTTATTGTTCGAAATACTCCCGTTTTTTTAATTATTTTTCAATACATCCTTGGTTTTTAAAACATGTCTCCAAATTATAATTTTTTTTAGAACAAGTTTCTAATTTTTCTTGGTTTTAGAACAAGTTTATAAATTATAATTTTCTGAGAACAAGTTTTCAAAATATACATTTTAAAGACAGTTTTCTAAATTATTATTATTTTTTAGAACAAGTTTACCAATTTATGGTTGTTTCTAATTCCAAGTAAGTCTATAACTATACATGTTTAAAAAAAATAAGTTTCAAAACTATAGTTTTTATGAAAGAAGTTTCCAAATTATAGTCTTAAAAATTCTAAAGATAGTATATATTATATATATAAAGCTTCTATATAATACTTTATTTTCAAACTAGATTCAATAAACTGTTAGAAACCAGATCTGAACCTTTAATTTATTTAGGTCGATGAGACGTAAATATCGAGAAGAAACCTTTACGTCTCGCATCAATATTTGTGTCCGTTCTTGAAGGCTTTAATTTGGGTTGAATTATTACCGGAGGCAAATTTTTCGTTATTTTTTTTATTATTAAAGGGTATTTTAATTACCTGTAGCATCAAAGTGAACAGTCACGGATACGCACTAAATTAACTCGAAAACAAGACAGTCACGATTATCTCAGGTAAACGTATGAAAAAGAAAGCGGCAGTTGTATGAACTATTTAATTTTTTTTTTGCTTGAAGTATTTCTCCTGAAACAATTTATCTGGATGAGAAACGTCAGTCGTTCCATAATTGCCTTGCACCTAAAGGCTAACTATAGCTCATCTACAATAGGAATGTAGGTAAGTGATGTATAGCAGAAGCTTCTTTACTGCAAAGATCGGCTGAAAGTATTAGTCTAATAGTTTTATAACAATTTCTGTTAATAATATAATAACCACCCGCTTCAGTGGCCGCATAGTCTAATGCGCTACTCTTGTCTTGGACAAGATTTCTGATGACAGAAATCAAGGTTTGAATCTCGGTCGGTTGTAGGCCTACTAAGGGTGAAGTTTCCAATTATTTTTTTCACTCTCCCACCACACAAATGTGGGCACACTTCAAATAAGACCTTTCTAATCCCTAAAACTATCATCGTAATTAGTATATAAGCAACGGTGATCTGGTGGTCTAAGGGTAAGGTGTCAGACTTCTGTGCTGGGGGTCAGGGGTTCAATCCTCGGTATTGGCACAGATTTATCTGATTGCCAAACCCTTCCTTCACCGCTGACAAGACGTGTATTAATCACAACTTGTGAATGTGAGGAATACCAGGCCTCCACCGTGGTTCGAATCCCACGTTAAACTGTAGGTCCTCCATTTCATCTCACAATCACCCTACCATTACAAATTAGCGCAAGTGCGTATAACCCGAACGGGTAGTAAGACGCGATGCTAATAATAATAATAGTATATAAGCGTAAAATCCGAGCGGGTATAGCTTGACAACTCTCAAAAAAACCTTTTGCTATAATTGACTTCCAAGAAGTTGCCTATCATAGTGAATTGACAGGAAGGTGCGACTACACTAGTCTGAAGAACAGTTCTAACATTTCACCAGTGGAAGCTTCACTATCACTAGAATCTGAACTTCGTTAACAAGTACGACTCTTTCAATAAGATCAGCGGGATATGATGGCAGATGCAAAATATCATAATCTTGATATTTTATTATCTCATCAATTTTGTATTTCCTCTCCCAAGGGGTTCTTTTGAAAAGTTCAATTAATTCTGGTTTTCTCATTTCTTGCTGTTCTTTCTTGCCACATTTTAATGTCATCTTTTAAAGTTGCACTTGTTGGTTTCTTGTTCACCTGCACACAATGATAACTATCGTTGTCCATTACTATAACACTTCTGGGGGAACATTAGGTAACAATTTCTCGTTACTATGACACTTCTGGGGGAGGGGGGGCATTAGGTAACAATTTCTCGTTACTATGACACTTCTGGGGAGGGGTGACATTAGGTAACAATTTCTCGTTACTATGACACTTCTGGGGGGACATTAGGTAACAATTTCTCATGATTATGACACTTCTGGAGGAACATTAGGTAGCAATTTCTCATTACTACGACACTTCTGGGGGGAACATTAGGTAGTAATTTCTCATTACTATGTCACTTCTGGGGGGAATATTAGGTAACAATTTCTCACAAGTCCACTTACTGAAATTAGTATAATTCATGTCAACGTGGTAGTTTCCTGACTTGATTTGAAAATGAGAGGGGAATTAGGAACAAAACCTCCTTCTCGAGCATGCACGATGATTAGTCGATTTCCTTTTCCAATAGGTGTTGCAACACCTGGTTCGAATTCGGACTGCCAGCAAGTTTTTACATTATGACACGCATTATTATATGTTACATCAACATATATAATGTTCCTTCCACTACTCCTAAATTCACGAGTTTCACGTAAGTACCTGGCTCTCCATGCCACTATTTCAGGGTGCTCGATAAAAAGTTTTATTTTTAATTGGCATTTTTTTCCTATTAAACCTTAAGCTTTTGGTTGTATTTCGTAAATAATCTCTGCTGCAATCTATAATATCTCTTTTGAGAGCCGTTTGCAATTTCATAAGTGTCCATACCATTTTTCTTACGCCATAAAGTTCGTGGACTTACCACGCTCCTTACACTTTCCTTTCGGAATAGAAAGTCAGGTGTTCTTTAGAAATAAGGGAATATTTTATCTTACCTCAAAATAGTTTTTACGTTACTTGAAGATACGCCTGTGTCTTCACTCGTATACTCCATTCACGGTAGGAATTACTCTTTGAAAGGTCTTTTTTCCTACCATTATCCTACTATAAAATAGATTTCTGGTAGGGAAAAACGCTTTTCAGAAAACAATTCCTACGCTGAACAGACCATCCAACTACATTATATTTTAAACTAAACTGTTCTTTTCTGGTTCTTCAAGTGATCAGTTACGTTATATACAACTTCCCTGACCTGTCCTTTCAAAGGACGTCCAGAAACACTTTTGGAAGATGATGCTGCCATTATATAGGTTCTTGTTAGGTCTACTATATGACCTACAACTATCTAAGTACACATGAATTATAATTATAAAATACCGTATACTCAAAAGTTATTTAAAGTTTCAACAAAATCACACTTAGAAAACACAATTTGTAACCGATTATTTGCCTAGCTAGTGTAACCCGTGCTTCCAGACAGCCGATGTGAAGCATGCGAGCACTGATAACAGACTGAGTCTCACCCTGCGCAGTAGAAGAATGTGAGTTTGCGCAGGTTGATTTCTATCTGGGGCCGCTATAGTGAGACGTGGTATTAAATATATATATATATATATATATATATATATATAGTATTAGTAAGGAAAAAAACCAGAATACGTTGGACATTAAAGAACCTTCTGGTGGCTGTCACCTACACTCCTACCGTATATGAGCTATAGTTAATTACGTGGGGGTAACTAAAGCCCTCGGCGGTGGTTGAAGATCTGCGCAGGCGTAATGAAGCGTGAACATTGCTTCACGACTGTTTTGGAAAGTCGTTGGAATTCCTATAGCAGGTGTCAAGAGTATTTGATTAAGAGCGTGCATCAAATGCCGATCAACTCTGTGATACAGTCGGCTAGAAATAGTAAATGTACACCAACACTATTGCACGTGGATCATTTCTGACGAAATATTAATGGAGATAAAGAGTTAGTAGAAGTTCCTAATACTCATTGTTGAAATATTAAATTATATTTGGATAAAAAAGCCTTAAAAAAGGCCGTTTATTTTCCATTTTAGAATGGTCTTACAGATAATCACCGTGCATAAATCTTCATTCTGTCATAATAGGGACATACTGTAGTTATTAACAAGAAACTTTGTCGCTTTGTCCCCCATCATCACCACGGAAAATGTCGAGTAATCATTCAAATACGAATGCACTGCACACATTTCTGACATATCGTAGGTGTTTTCTTTTCCCTTATACCCCCAAACCTCGCGCGAGCCAGGATCTGAGTTGGGCCTGCTCTGATGAACTTGTAGAGGACGCTAGAAAATGTTTTTCAGTGTTTTTTCAGTTTTCAAATAAAAACTTTTTTTGTCAAAATAAATAAAATATTGCTCCAGTAAAAACATAGTTTAATTCTCATCACATGTTGATTTCAACATTAATTTTTGAATATGTCAAATGTGTCCTGGAATTTAAAGACTAATTTTTCTTTTAATTTAAAAAAGTTTCTTTTCTAAAGCCCCCATGCTCATGACAGGGATATTGATCAACTGTTGATATTACGAAGTGAAGAAAACTAAACTCTATATTTCTACTGAAGCATTATTTTATTTATTTTGGCCAAAAAAACTTTAGCTATAAAAACTGAACAAACATTGAACTTTTCTCGCATTCCCTAAATCACCACTTTAACAACGTTGCCCTACCTGTGACGTAGCAGTAGATCAAGTTAGAATTTCCCATGTTGATGTGTTTACGTTCTGTTTGGAGAGTTTTAAGATATCGCATTCAAACAAAAACCATAAATTCTTATATAAGTGCAGCAATTAACTTTCTAATTCCTTAGGCCATAGAGTGAGTGTGTTAGAGTGAACAAGTAAAATAATTTACCAAGATACAAAATTAACTCCTTTTAAAGGATATTTCACGTGAAATGTCGCAGTTCTAAGATTATAGTAGATCTTTAGAAACAAAGATCTAACCTTCTTCAAACAAATGATTATTTTTAACAGGGTTTTGATTCTTTAAACCACCATTCGTATAATAAATGAAACAGTTTCTTCAAGTATGCGAAGACCTTAATATGTTAATTGCACTGATGGGGAAAAATAAAAGAGAATTTGGCCAGTAAGGCAATCATCAAAGGGAGACCCGTCACATTTATAAATTATGAATGTCATCAAAGAAGTTCTAGGACTTTCACTTCCTAACATAAAAAAAAAACCACTCAAAACTTTGGTGCTCATCCGTTTTAGTGGGAGGACTTACCGTTGTGAAAATAGGTGTTGTGTAACAGTGTGCTTAATTAGCTCTGTTGAAGGTGACATCAATAAGATCTTTGATGTATTGCCTCGCTGACGTTGGTTTTTTTTTTGTATGGTCACCTCCTTTCATTTCAGTTGAGCAACGGCCGTTGTTGTGGGTGTAGCTGAGATTCATGAACGTCTCTCATTGAGGTCGTGATATTTCATCGTGTTGACACATTTCAAAAGACGACGCTACTGATGAATAACGAGCTCTTAAATCAAACGTCTTTCTCAAGTAGAAATTTTTTATAGTCAATTATTATTTTATTACCCGCCTCGGTGGCGTAGTTGGCTAACGCGCTAGTCGTGTTGAGCTCGACTGTCGAGGACGGGGAGATCGAGGTTCGAATCTCGGTCGGGTGAACTGGGGGTGGTTTTAAAAAAATGGTTTTCTACTCTCCCTCCACGCAAATACGGGTTCACTTCCCCTATATTCAACCTTCCCAATTCCTAACCCATTAGCGTAATTAGTACTTTAAGCGTATAACCCAAACGGGCAGTAAGACGCGGTGCTAAATAAAATAAAAAAAATAAAAAAAATAATTTTATTGACACCACGTACCACTCACTCACTAACCATTCGGGTTATACACAGACGATATAAATTATACTAAGTGTGTTAGGGATGAGGGAAGTTGAATTTAGTGTAAGTGTACCCACATTTGCGTAGGAGAATGGAAAACAATTTGGGGGGAAAAAACCTTCAGTAGGCTACACCCATCCGGGATTCGAACCCCGATATTTCCGTCATCGCCAATTCGGTCGATTGCGAGATTGACTCATTTAGACCATGGGTTCCCGACCTGGGGGTCACGAAATATCTTGTGGTGATCCACAAGACAGATATAGGGGAGCGTCAATAATTCAAACTAATTGGGGATCGACCCAGTCCGGTTTATTAATTTGGCCGGATTTTCGAAAATACAGTACCTATACTAAACTAGAATAAACGGGATACTTATGAAAACTCAGGGTTAAGGTATAAACATTTTTCATCTTATTTAAACAACGATCCTCCGTAGTAGCACAAGTTGGGAAGTAGAACACTTGGGCAACCTTTCCAGTCAAGCTCTATTGAAATCTCTAATATTGATAGTAATGTGGCTACTGCAGTATGACATCTGTTTCGAGCTGTTTCATCTACCTAAGTTAGGTGTTGTCTGCGAGGTGAAATGGTCTTTTAAGAAAAGTTATTCTCTCTATAAAATTTTCAATCATATATGAATACTTTATTTATTCTGAATACAATTTAATAATAGCTTATTCCACTTTAAATTCAACTAAACAGTTAATTCATACCCTATAAATTTGTACAGATAGTCCCAATCCCATGATTAAAATATT
The DNA here is from genome assembly GCA_902151455.1 of Timema bartmani. Taxonomy (NCBI): domain Eukaryota; kingdom Metazoa; phylum Arthropoda; class Insecta; order Phasmatodea; family Timematidae; genus Timema; species Timema bartmani. The sequence goes on from CABFWB010001808.1 coordinate 125,165, forward strand.
ATAATCTTATTAAATGTTAATTTTAACTATAAAATATTATTTTTAGATAAAACCCACTTCAGTGGTTGAAAAGTACGACGAATCACACTCGTGTCAAAGTGGAATGCCGTTGGCGTAGGAAATTGGGGTTCAAATTTCCGTGGAATGTACTCACCCCTCAAATGGTATCCTATTTTCTCTTCATCGAAATGCGGGTATATTATGCGTGACTATTATCTATCTCAATAGAGAAATTAATAAACACGTGTATAGGCCATACGGGTAGCGAGATAAGAGTCAAATAATATAGTTAAAATTTCGAGATAAAAATTTAGCTAATTTTTTACTTAATGTATTAAATCGAGTCTGACATCTCAATGTACAATCCCTTTACCCTAAAAGGTAACAGTCTAACATTGATGGGTTACACTGTGACCCTAGCTTATTAGCTACCATGTTGGAATAGTACTAGGTAAATGTGCTACCTTACAGGGTAGACAGCTGAAGGGTGTATATTATATGTCTGCATGTTCAACGAGAGGTAAGATTCCGATCACAAAACCGAATACACTAGGTTTTTTGTATTGCACAGTATCATTTTTCATCGTGACTCCAGTTTAATTCGTATGTATATCTTTTAAATGTTCCCTCCTCACCTAGGTTTCTAAAATGTAGCCTGAGCTGCTAAAAATTTAATAATGGCATTTGAGTTTTCTAAGCGAGTACTGTATCGAAGGAGAGTTACTTTCTTCGCCATCTGTTTAAGTCACCAAACAAAAACAACTTTAGGTTTGGACTAGAAGATATATTACAGTGATCCACAAACGTTAGTATTATATTGTCTCAATGATATGAAAACTTTTTTAGGGGCTACGCAACATATCAATGAAATTTATTAATCATGAGATATTTTTATGGATTGCTAGTCTGATTAAAACAAACACATTTCTACTTGATGTCATGGATATCTATATATAGACCTTTCCCTATTTAACAATTTGACTTAGCGTACTTTGGAAACTTTTTTAAAATCTGGGTCGACTGCTTACCGACCGAGCCTAGTGAGGTTATGTTTTAACTCGACCATTTGGCATTTCATCTGTCCATCCCTCCGGATAATTGCTCCACGTTAACTATCAAATGCAATGACCAATTTTAACAAAATTTGGCAAAGATATTCCTTGAACCTATAACTACTAGTAGAACTGCCATAACAACAACAACATGGAGGGAATGAGGTTTACTGTGTACAGAACTACTAGTAAGACTGTAGTAACGGTCATAACATGGAGCGAGGTCTACTGTTCACAGAACTACTAGTAAGACTGTAGTAACGGTCATAACATGGAGCGAGGTCTACTGTTCACAGAACTACTAGTAAGACTGTAGTAACGGTCATAACATGGAGCGAGGTCTACTGTT
>CABFWB010001809.1:0-14203 GCA_902151455.1 Timema bartmani
CTGGTTATATTACTCTTTATAGTCTTTAGCCCTCTCTCTACTACCCACAAGCATTCACTAGTCTGGTTATATTACTCTTTGTAGTCTATAACCCTCTCTCTACTAACCACAAGCATTCACTAGTCTGGTTATTTTACTCTTTATAGTCTATAGCCCTCTCTTTACTACCCACAAGCATTCACTAGTCTGGTTATATTACTCTTTATTGTCTATAGCCCTCTCTCTACTACCCACAAGCACTCAATTGTCTAGTTATATTACTCTTTATAGTCTATAACCCTCTCTCTACTACCCACAAGCACTCAATAGTCTGGTTATATTACTCTTTATAGTATTTAACCCTCTCTCTACTACCCACAAGCACTCACTAGTGTGGTTATAATACTCTTTATAGTCTATAGCCCTCTCTCTACTACCCACAAGCACTCAATTGTTTGGTTATATTACTCTTTATTGTCTATAACCCTCTCTCTACTACCCACAATCACTCACTAGTCTGGTTATATTACTCTTTATAGTCTATAACCCTTGCTCTCTATTACCCACAAGCACTCACTAGTCTGGTTATACTTCCCTGATTGCGTAAGGGGTTTATGAATCTCATCTTTAAAATAGTTTCATTCTTGTTTTTTCGGTTCTTTACTACCTGTCCCATCCGTTCAAATATTTACAAAAATTGGCTAGGCATTTCTAAGGTAGAATTTATAGGAAATGTACCCCCATTTACGTGGAGGGAGAGGAACCAATAGAGAAAATTATATTAGAGTCGTTTAATCAATTTAAATGAGCCTTAAAATTATAAAGATAAAAATTCTTTTAATTACAAACATATATTTTGAAATCAACTATCTTATTAGTATTATTTTATAATTATTTATAACATCTATTAGAAATAACAGTTGAAAATCATATGAGCCAACCTTTGAATACGCGAAAGTAGAAGTATTAACTTTTCTAACAGTCAGGTTAGGTTAGGTCTTCCTATGAAAACTGTATTGTACCCAGTACATGGTACAGTTGGCCAAGATTGGAATCATGGCCTTCTCATCCTTTACAGACAAGTCTAGACGAGAAATAAAAATTCCTTCATCCGTGAAGTCAGCGTTGCGCGTATTTAATTATATGTTTGTTCCCTGCCGCGAATAGCCCCGCTTTTGTTAGTGCCTATAAAAATGTCAATGAATAATACTTTAGTCCATTTCGACACGTCTTTCTGATACCTTCAAATTAAATGTTTTGGCTACATCAGTGCGCTCTAGTGGTATTGTCTGATACTATCAGCTGTGTGGAGGCTTGAAGATGTGTCTACACGCTTGTTAGATCCGTCAATAAGTTTGATAAATTGGGTATTTAAAGTTTATTGTCACCCACATCGGTGGCCGCGTGGTCTAAGGTGCTATTCTCGCAGTATGCCAAACTGTTGATGATGAGGAGATCATGGTTCGAATCTTGGTTGGGTGTGCTGAGGGGGGTTTTACCAAAATGGTTTTACACTCTCCATCCACACCAATGCGGGTACACTTAATCTATCTTCTAACCTTACTAATCACTAAATCCATCAGCGTAAATAGTACATAAGCGTAAAGCCCGAACGGGTAGTAAGACGCGGTGCTTAAAGGAATTATTGTCTAAACACGCAGATTATATCATCCCCAGCAGGTACAACTGTCTCATCTTAGCTGGTTTGCTGCTGATGGGAAGGTTTATGTTCAAATCCCTGATGAGGGCACTATTTTTTTATTTATTTTATTTCACGATCAATCCTTTAAAATGTGATTACATTTCTTCTGAAACTCTAAACTTTTTCATCTGGTCATCCCTGCCATTTAAATGTAAATATGTGGTCAGCCAAGACGACTTGCAAGATATAAAGTAACAAGAGTTTAATGTTATATATTTATAATATTATACTCTTATTAGTCAATAAAAAGGTTGATTATTATGATGAATAATCTTTAATTAAATTTAATTGTTACTATCAAACAAAATATAACCATGAAACATAATTTTATAAATGTGAAAAATAAAATATGTAGTTCATAATAATATGAATAAATAGTCAATAGTTATTTTTATTTATAGTGCTATTCCGACTATTCTGGTGCCTTTGTTGCATGAAAAATTATGTCATCAATTAGATTACTTAGTTCATTAATTTGATGTATATTATTTACTTAAAAAATATAATAACTTTTCAACAGTTTATAATTTAGTTCCAAGATTCACTACACTATGTGAGAGAGTCAGTATAATTGTGTCTTGCCATTTATTTGATTAATGTTCCTACAAAATTGATAATAAATATTTTTCTTAAGGAGCGCACCCAAATTTGCAATGTATTGAATAATAATATAATAAGAATATATAAATATCAAGGAACAATAGACCTAATATAAAATTCACACATCCTACTTACATAATGTTGCATTGAAGTTAATATAAACTACAATAAATGACAATTCAAACTGGTTTTCAGCTGTTATTCCTTTTATTATCTTATCTTAATTTTCATTTAAAAAAATGTATATCTCTCTGAATGCTCTTTGTGTTTGTTTAAAGTTATCATCCCAATTTTTACAGAAAGTTGGATTTAGTCTCATTGTATTAGTTTTCTTACATTATAATATTAGACACATTTTTTTCAATTAATTCAACAAGATTCTCATTGGAGATGAATAATTGAAATATTATTTCGGTAATTTCGAGATTTTAAAATAACCTTAAACTTAAATAATGTGTTTTAAATTATAGCTAGCCTTTGATTTGTTCTAGTTTGTTGTAAATACCAGATATAAGTAGATTTGATCAAATAAAAATAACAAAAGTAGTATCGATAAAGTCAGCCTTACGTACACATTGAGCTTTTACATATACATCTCTTTTTACAGCGTTGCCATGTTTGTTTTATTTGATTATTTGATCAAATCTATAGCCATCTGATTGAAGATTTTTATCCCTAATTAATTTGGTTCTACCCATACATTTCTTGCTTTATAATCAAGCGGATTGGCAATACGGGGGCTGAAGAATCAATAAGATACTTGTGCAACCGTAATATACCGTATTTATATTTTATAAGCATATTTAAAACTTTCAATTTGAGGAGTCTATAAATTCCATGGATGGTCCAGATCCTTTATACTTCCAGTGGCGTGTCGTGGAGTGTTGCAAGGGAAGTAGACCTTATTAAAACTGTATCTGTACTATGTTCCCGCCCACTTGGGCCCTATTTGACCAATCATACCTATGCTCTGAATGCCTCACACGGGAATACGTTACCCTTGATACCTGACAAATGAGTGAAGGATTTACAATTACATTTTAAACTATTGCTGCTTACCCTGGCAACATTTCACGACACGCAATGGCAGACTTCATATTTCTAAAATCCATGACCCTAACCATTGAGACACTATGATAGAGCGATTGGTGATTTAGACAGAAGTCTTTGTTTCAAATCCCTGTTCAGAACGCCTTTTTAAAAACCAAACAATGATTGATATTTCAAACAATCAACTGATGGCCGTAGCTACGGAGTGACGGTTGGACTAATAAAGGATGGAGGAAAGGAGGGAATATACAGGGGGGAGGAGGACTTGATAGCCAGGCTGACTAACTGTATTGGCCAATTACATTTCGGAGTAGTCCGGAATTCCCAAAATGTCTTGATGTCGCTTTATTCGGTGTTATCCTAATAAGCCCATGACGCGCGATTTGGTCAGTTTTCGCGCAGGCGCAGTTCTCGGTGGATCTGCTGAGGATAAGAAGGCTATAAGTGCAGTTACTTACATTTAGGGTGATATGGCACGCAATATCTTAACTCAGGTTTGGCCATAATATGACTTACAACGAACTAGGATGACTTACCACTAAACACACAGCCCTTAGCTCCAAGAATTGTAGCACATTGCAAGTTGGTCAAACACATACACAAATAATGTGCTCATAATTATCATCTAGTACGTTCAATCTCTGTTTGGGTTTCCACCACAGCGTTGCTTGCTATACACTGATTTTGTTTTGAAGAACATTAGAGAAAATTCAAACATATTTGTTTGTGGCCAACAGTGATAACATTTTATTTTATTATTTGTGTTATTCTATAATTATTGATAATATCTATTAAAAGTGACAGCTGCAGATAACAAGACTTGATGTATGAATATATTAAAATGGTTTTAGTAACTTTAGTGACTAATTTCTACTGTTCTTCCTACAAAAAATCATCCTATACTCGTCCATGATATGCAAATTTTAACTACTGATGGGGTTGGGATGAGGAAGGTGTACTTCAGATAAAATGTTCCCACATTTGCGTGAAAGCCGAGTAAGAATCCATCTATAAATACCCACCTTCTGTACACCCTACCGGGGCTCAAATCCCAATCCACCTATCTTCGGCAGTCTTGGCTAATGGTAGAGTGACGCCTTAGACTATTCGACCATTGAAACGGGTGTGTTATAAATCTACAATATTCACGTATGGAGATAGATTAAGCTCCTGAGGATGAGGATAATATTCTAGTCATCTACACAGAGCCTACCCCATTAGAGTAGTTATCATAGATGCGTATAGTCTGAACAAATAGTAAGACGCGTGATAAATAAAATGAACAGCATCTGTCAAATATGACAGCTTCAGGACACGTAGATTGTCGTGCGATTCCATTAAGGCTCTTCTTATGGCAATCTGACTGTATTAGTTTTAGCTTCCCGTTGGGATGAAGTGAGCGCGGGATATAGTCTATGTTTTTATAACTTTTATAACAAAAGTATTTTGGGTCAAAATAAATACAATATTGTTTCACTAGGTACATTCATTTTAATTTACTAGGCAAAGTAATCTCAACATTTCCTGAATATCCACATGGAGCTTCGTGAAAATGGACTGGGACTCTTTAAATGAGATGAAAATGTTTTTGTTTGGATGCCAATATGGCCTTGGAAGAAAATTAATGATGGTGGAGGCTATTCGGTGTGGAAAATCAAACTAACTCATCCACACAAGAACATGTTTGATTTATTATGGTTCCAAAAGATTGTTTGCTATTATAATTCCTCCCATTCTCTTCCCCCTCTAACACCCAAAATTAGGCCCCAGCATTGGGCAATATCGTCAGGCGTTATGTCCGACACGAGCACCGGCTGCCTTACAGGTATTTTACTCAATACCCTGTGTATTCGGAGTTTAGGTCCTTGAATGATGAGAGCGTGAGAGGAGTGTGAGGGTAGGTTACAATAGTAGAGTGTGAGGGTAAGTTACAAGAGTATAGTGTGAGGGTAGGTTACAATAGTAGAATGTGAGGGTAAGTTACAATAGTAGAGTGTGAGGGTAGGTTACAATAGTAGAGTATGAGGGTAGGTAACAATAGTAGAGTGTGAGGGTAAGTTACAAGAGTATAGTGTGAGGGTAGGTAACAAGAGTAGAGTATGAGGGTAGGTAACAAGAGTAGAGTGTGAGGGTAGGTTACAATAGTATAGTGTGAGGGTAGGTTACAATAGTAGAGTGTGAGGGTAAGTTACAAGAGTATAGTGTGAGGGTAGGTTACAATAGTAGAATGTGAGGGTAAGTTACAATAGTAGAGTGTGAGGGTAGGTTACAATAGTAGAGTATGAGGGTAGGTTACAATAGTAGAGTGTGAGGGTAGGTTACAATAGTAGAGTGTGAGGGTAGGTTACAAGAGTAGAGTGTGAGGGTAGGTTACAAGAGTAGAGTGTGAGGGTAGGTTACAATAGTAGAGTGTGAGGGTAGGTTACAATAGTAGAGTGTGAGGGTAGGTTACAAGAGTAGAGTGTGAGGGTAGGTTACAAGAGTAGAGTGTGAGGGTAGGTTACAATAGTAGAGTGTGAGGGTAGGTTACAAGAGTAGAGTGTGAGGGTAGGTTACAATAGTAGAGTGTGAGGGTAGGTTACAAGAGTAGAGTGTGAGGGTAGGTTACAATAGTAGAGTGTGAGGGTAGGTTACAAGAGTAGAGTGTGAGGGTAGGTTACAATAGTAGAGTGTGAGGGTAGGTTACAAGAGTAGAGTGTGAGGGTAGGTTACAATAGTAGAGTGTGAGGGTAGGTTACAAGAGTAGAGTGTGAGGGTAGGTTACAATAGTAGAGTGTGAGGGTAGGTTACAAGAGTATAGTGTGAGGGTAGGTAACAAGAGTAGAGTGTGAGGGTAGGTAACAAGAGTATAGTGTGAGGGTAGGTAACAAGAGTAGAGTGTGAGGGTAGGTTACAATAGTATAGTGTGAGGGTAGGTTACAATAGTAGAATGTGAGGGTAGGCTACAATAGTAGAGTGTGAGGGTAGGTTACAATAGTATAGTGTGAGGGTAGGTTACAATAGTATAGTGTGAGGGTAGGTTACAATAGTAGAATGTGAGGGTAGGTTACAAGAGTAGAGTGTGAGGGTAGGTTACAAGAGTAGAGGTTGAGGGTAGGTTACAAGGGTAGCGTGCAATTATACACACTACAATGTTGATGGCAGCTGCCAACCCAACGCCTTATTTTCTGTAGATGTAAATCTCACGAAAGAGGCCTGTCTACAAACCCCGGAACCACAAATCCCACGGAGCAGATGTGAGTGATTAAGAGATTATTATAAGGGCCCTGCGTGTGTCCAGCTTTTAATCAACTGAATTTGCGTCTGTATTGGTGGTAACATGGTCTAAGGTGTTACTATTGGATACACTGAATTTCCAGTATAGAGAATGTCAGAAATTAAATCCTGGTTAAGTGTACTGATGTGCTTATTCAGTAGAGGGAATGTCACATTTTGAATCCTGGTAAAAGTGTACTGAGGTGCTTTTTTAGTAGAGGGAATGTCACAGTTTGAATCCTGGTATAAGTGTACTGAGGTGCTTTTTTAGTAGAGGGAATGTCACAGTTTGAATCCTGGTATAAGTGTACTGAGGTGCTTTTTTAGTAGAGGGAATGTCACAGTTTGAATCCTGGTATAAGTGTACTGATGTTCTTTTTTAGTAGAGGGAATGTCACATTTTGAATCCTGGTATAAGTGTACTAAGGTGCTTTTTTCAAAAAAAAAAAGTTTTACACTCTCCATTCAAATGCGCTACATCCACTAAATTCATCCTTCCCTCCATAACTTGTCAGTTTAAAATGTGAACACCCCGGACGGGCTGTAAGTTGTAGAGCTCACAAAAAACGTGAAACCGCAGCAATTTGAGCCGGAACGTCAGAAATGGTGTTTAGTCGCTTGCTGTTCCCAAGATTCTGGTCTCCCGCCTTCCCCCCTGAACCAACCATTTCCCCTCTTTTCACCCCCCCCCCCAAGGAGAGCTCATACTCACTTCCTTGTAGCTCCCAATCAAAGCTTTTTAAAAATTGAAGACGAGGAAAATGTTCTCCGCCAAACAAAAAAATATACTTGGTCCGATATCCAGGCTTCGTGAATCGCGGCTTGTAAATCATCTTTCAGCGCCGAGATTTAACATGTTCCTAACGTATCGCTGAGCACGCGGACTTTGGTGTCAAACTCGTCTAGTATCATTGCCGGTGATGTTAAGGTTTGATCACCGGATAGGTTGAAATATTATTCTTTAATTGTCTCCTATTCTTCTTCCACGCAAATTCGGGTACATTTATTTTAAATTATACCTTTCTAATTCCCACTCTTTTAGTGTAAATGTGCAACTAGCCTTTAAGACGTGGTTAAAGAAGAAATTCTCGCCTCTAGAACAAACAAAACATCCAGTCATCGAACTACGACCTCCCGGTTACCAGGAAACCAGAATATTGTTCCACATTGATATTTCCTCCTTGTGTGAGTCACTCAGGCTATCAGGAGGACAGAAGGCAGGAGTGGAGTGGAAGGTTCCTCTTCGCGGGATGTTCATTTCAGACACGGTCCATTTTAACAAAATATTATATATAGTTTGTTAATCATAGATAGATAGGTAGATATATAGATAGATGTAAAATAAATGGATCGATTAAAGCCGTTAATCAGGGGTTCTTAACCGAAGGTAGGGAGTGTGGAAACCAAATAAAGGGGGTTTGGGACTATATTATTTTACATTACATCAATTACTGTTTCCAGTCTGTGGCCTGGGTCAGTTTTTTATTCAAGCAATATATTCTCCACCACCGGCTGACTAGGCCTGTCGTAGCTTCATATATCTTATAATCTAACTTAAGACTAGGACAGGCACAACATCCAGTCTCCGGCCGTTAATTTATCACTGTTAAAGAGTAAACCCACATTTCATCAAAGATAAATTTTTCAGCCATGCCGGGAAATGAACCCGAGATCTTTAGCTCAATAGACAGAAACACTATCGACTAAGCTAAGGTGTCAGACGGGACTCGATCTATAAACCATTTAAAATCAAAGTGGTTAAATTATAATAACTATCACTGTTATCAATACGGACCTTCCTAATTCTCTAACACATTAGAGTAATTTAGTACATACAGGTAGACGTACAACCCGAACGGTTAGTAAGACGCGGTCGTTCATTTCAGTTTAGTATAACCAAGGTATTGGCATAGTTTGAGGTCATACTGGAACCTAACAGGACTAGTGATGATGATTATGATGATTTCAACAGTCTGACAAAGGGGACATGGGGATATATTGGGAAATCCCTCTGGGGTCTGTAAGTTGTGAAAAAGTTAAGAGCTCCTGAGTCCTGGGTTAGTCGTTTGACATTACGCTGTAAAAATAACGGTTATTTTATTTTTATTAATTAAAATACACGTCGTTTTAAAATGTATAGGTTACAAACAAATGAGCATTCATAATTTGACTAAATATACGATAAGTTTCGCATCCTTAACATATTGGGATGATAACCAATTTTGATTAAATGCTCGGTGATTCGTTTGAAGAACGGAAAATACTATTGTATTACCCCCCGACACATCCAACTAGGATTCGAACAGAATAGTGGTTTCAAAGGGGGATGGACGCCAGTGGAGGTCCGTGTTTATACAGTTCTTAGAGCAAGAAAACCCTGATGCGACAAAAAAAAAAAAAGTTGCTTCAATAAATACGTTTAGATCAGATTTATATACATTTTACCCTCTACCATTTTTATACATCTGTCATGTTCATAAAGTAGTTCCATCAAGACTTTTTTATCTTCATCCAAACAGTTTTTTTAGCTCAACATTTTACTATCTTTTCAGGTTTCATGTAATAATCACGCTAATGAGTTAGGGATGAGGAAGGTTGGATCTAGAGGAAGTGTATCCGCATTTGCTTGGATATAGGGAGTGGAAAACCATTTAGGAAAATCCACTCTCTATTGATAAGAGTGACGCCTTAGATCACAGCTCATGACAAATATTTAAGAGCTGTTAATATTACTAGGCCTATATGTACTAAATGTTCCAAGTGATGCAATATTTTATTTATTTATTATAGTCAAAATACCCGTCTCGGTGGTGTAGTTGGCTAACGCGCTAGTCGTGTTGAGCAAGACCACCGAGGACGGGGAGATCGAGGTTCGAATCTCGGTCGGGTGAACTGGGGGTGGTTTTTCCTAAATGGTTTTCCACTCTCCCTCCACGCAAATGCGGGTTCACGTCCTCTAAATTCAACCTACCTTGTTCCAAATCCATTAGTGTAATTAGTACTTAAGCGTATAACCCGAACGGGTAGTAAGACGCGGTGCTAAATAATAATAATAATATTATAGTCAAATTATGTTTTATACAATAAAACTTTAAATATACGAGCTTAACTCGAATTCCTTTCGATCCCCTGTTAAAGGTTCGAGAACGCCAGTCGAGAACCAGATGATTACACTTGTTATAGTGTGGGTCTTTATTTTCATACTCTGACTATGTCATTGTTTTACTAGATGTAATGTTGACAGATAGACAAGGACACGTAGACCTTATAGCGCGGTTTCACAAACTGTTTAGTGTATTGCGGTTTCATCCATATCAGCTTTCACAAAGATTGGTATCGTCTCCAAAATTCTTCTAAACAGCTGAAAATAAGACACAATATTGGCGTTCTTGTTGTCCAAATATCTGCTTGCTGATAGCCAAACTATGGTCCAATTTTCAAAAGAAATACCTTTTAGAAAATACTTTTTTTTGTGGCTGACATTGGTAGCATATATATATAATTTGTATTGATACAACACAGCTGTCCCTTTATATATATGGTAATATACCCGCCTCGGTGGCGTAGTTGGCTAACGCGCCAGTTTCATGTTGAGCTAGACTGCCAAGAATGAGATCAAGATTCGAATCTCGGTCGGGTGAACTGGGGGTGGTTCTTTATAAATGGTTTTCCACTCTCCCTCTACGCAAATTCGGGTTCACTCCCTCTAAATTCAACCTTCACAATTCCTAATCCATCGGCGTAATTATTACTTAATCGTAGCCTATAACCCGAACGGGTAGTAAAACGCGGTGCCAAATAAAATTTAAAAAAAATGTATGGTAATAATATTGCGCGTCTGGACTATATCAGTCGTAGCCCAGTTTGTGGCGATAGTAGGCCGTACTAATGTACCGTTGTCCAGGGAACATCCCAATGTACTAATCGTACATCCTTTCCGTGGAGGCTCTTTCCTGTCCCGATGAGATGAGATGGTGGTTATAGATAACATGAGGGTGTGGAAACACAATATAACTTAAGACTAACTAATCGAGCCCTTGTAACCGTTGAGGTAATTTCCCTTTTAGGAAAAATAAAGAAGGTACCAACCGAAAATTGAACCCGAGACCTCTAGACTCATAGCCAGGCGAACTGAACATTACACCACGGGGAGGATTAATATATAAAGTGATAGCTGCAGCTCACATGAGCTGACGTATGAATACATGAAAGTATATCTACAGTAGCCCCATGGCTTCTTTGGTGCTGACTGACAGTTCACAGCTGACTTCTGACAGTCAACATTTAGGTATATACCTAAATTTTGACTGTCAGAAGTGACAGCTGCCAAACACATGTCTTTTGCAGATCATATGGGTCAACGTAGGGATACATAATTTGGTCTGGTAGCTTTTCAAAGCCGTCAGCTGTCAGCTGTGAGCTGTCAGTCAGCACCAAAGAAGCCATGGGGTTACTGTAGTAGCTCTTATAGCTGTCAGACGATGAATGACCTTTCTATGAAAATTAGACTGTATTTAGTTGTCACAGTTCGAATTGTGTGTGTACTATTTCAAAGATAATTATTGTTTTCGAAAGTTGGGATATCTTCTCGGAAAACAGCTTTTCATGAAAATGATTTTGTAAGTTGGTGTTAGTGTTCAATTGATATTGTTCTCGTCCGACAGATTGGCTTGGTCGGTGGCGCACGTGTCTACAGAACTAAGGGGCCCTAATTCGATGAACAGCTAGTTGAAAAAAATATTATTAGTGATATTAGGAATTAACCTTTTTAATGAAGGAGGAATGGGAATTATGTCTGTTCTAGAACAAAGCTAGTTTGTAAGTTGTGTTCTGATTTAATCAGTCGCTTTATAAAGTGAGAATTACATATACATCCCTCATTCTAGTTTTAACACAGATTTTGAGAACTACCTAGTTACTTTGCTATCTATTGTGAGAATACGAAATAAAATACAGTAAATGACAGTTACTAAAGCCACTAAAACTGATTTAATAAATTCATACGCTAAGAGCCATATGATCTACAACTTTCAATTGAAATATAATACTGATAAAGTTAAATGAATAATACAGTGTTGAACTCCACCAATGTTAACAGCAAAAAAACATGTCTGTATCTTCTAAAATAACTTTTATACAAAGTTTTTACTGTGTAATGTATCATAATCTTTACCACTTTTCATTTGTGTAGACATATGTCTGTATTGCTACAAATCTACCTCGTGTTGGTGGACAGTAAAAATAATCATTTTGTTCTCGAAAAGAATTCAGCTACAATATTGTGAATTTTAATGCCCCAAACTGTCTCGTTTTTGGTTCTATCCATCACGTCTTACCACCTTCCTGGGATGTTTGCATTTCAACCTAATTACCCGAATATGGTAGGAATGAGGAAGATATGAATTTGAGAGGAAATGTTCACACATTTGCATGCAAGTAGTGTGGGACACACTAGATGAACAACTACCCTCAGTCATGATTCGACCCGCATGCCTGCCGGAGCGGATAATATGGCACCTCTACTCCAAGTTTAACTTAGAACTGGTTTCTTTTGTTACGAGCATATTGTATATAACCATGCAATTAATTTTTATTACCGCAATAAATAGGAGGGGGAAAGAGGGATCTCTCTCATTTTGAAAGGGAAGAAGAGCGGGGAGATGTGGAATGGTGTGACAAAACGAACCAAGGGGGAACGTTTCTTTTTACCCATCTTAATCTTGGTTCTAATACACTTGAGCTACTTTCAGTTGTGTGTAGTCCATCCAGATTGTTGTTTTTGTGAATATTGATTATCAAATTAATAATTAGAAAGTCCCAGAATCTCCTAGTCACGGAATTTCGATAGTGAAACTTAAAAACAAAACAAACAAACCTTAAGGTGGGTTGGAAATGGAAGGGAATACGAGAAAAAGACGGTGCTTTCGCAGTTTTTATGACAAACTATAATTTTGGTCAAAGTAAATCAAATATTTCTCCAGTACAAACATAGAATGGTGATATCAACAGTTGTTGAATATCTGTCAAGGGTGTCTTGTAATTGAATGACAACTCTTTATCTTCATTTACAAAGTTTCTCATCTAACGCCGCTTTTTATGCTCACGATAGATATTCAACAACTGTTGATATCAACATATGAAGAAAATTAAACTCTTTGTTTGCACTGGAGGAATATTTTATTAATTTTTACTAAAAAAATTTTTTGATATAAAAACTGCAAAAAACACTGGCTAATTCTCGTGCCCCCTTCCATCCAGGTCCAACTCAGCTGCCGGCTTACATCTGCGTCTGTGCGAGCGAGGAATGGGAGTAAAAGGGAATAGAAGAGAGGAATGGGAGTAAAAGGGAATAGAAGAGAGGAATGGGAGTAAAAGGGAATAGAAGAGAGCTACGATATGTCAAACATGTGGGCAGTGCACTCGTGATTAGTATTTAAATGTTAGCCTCATCTAGTCTGGACTGCTAGTGATAGCGAGGTAAGGGTTCAAATCTTGATCAGGTTTACTGGGAAAGGTGATTTTTCCTAAATCTTTTCTCACTCTGCCTCCATGCAAATGTGACTACATTTCATTTAAACTTACACCTTTTCACCATTACCTATTAACGTAGTTGAAATGCGTACAACCCGAAAGGTTTACAGTAGGATTCAGAGTAAAAAAAAACCTCTAGTTATAATTTAACACCGCGTCTTACTACCCGTTCGGGCTTTATAACTATGTAATAATCACTCTAATGGTTTTAGGGAGGAAGAAGGTTATATTTATAGGAAATGTATCCACATTTATGTGTAAGGAGAGTGGAAAAAATTTGTTGGAAAAAACCCACCATCTGACCGAAATTCTAACCTCGAGCTCACCATCATCTGCAGTCTAGTCCAGCAAGAAAGTAGCGCGTTAGACCACGTGGTGGGTAAAAGAACCTAGTAAAGGTAAATATAGATAGGACCCATTTAGTTTAGTTTGTAGAAATGTACCGTTTTTTTTAATCAATTTTAACTATTGATTGTGAATATATTTGCTAGCTATACACAACTGCACAAACCAAACAAACATTTTACTCTATATTCTTACTTGCGCATAGCTATAAAAAATATCTTAACTTCTTTTTATTGTTCTAGGGCTGATTATGTTGTGCATTTTATTGTACATATGAGTTTGGTTAGTTATCACCTAACGAGACTGAGATGGAACCGGTGTGTTCTCATATTGAGTAAGGGGGCGGCCAGACTGAGCGACTAAAATATAAAATAGAGCACATTGGTTGTAATGAGAGGTGGCCAGACTGGAGCGAGCGCTCGACCCGGTACAGTCTATTTTACAGGCGCTAGGCAATATTATTGTATGTTGGTTCATTGAGTGCTAGGAAAACTTCTCATTTTGACATTTTTATTAATATCGATAGGTTTAGCACACTTGCTACTAACGGCCTAATTTAATTTTTAAGATCATAAATCATACCTATATGTATAATTATATATGTAAAACTGATATGTTAAAATACTTCAATATTATCAAAGTAGGTCTTTACAAATAAGAATCACCATTAGCGTGGAGAGAGGATGAGAAAACCACAACAATAAATCACTTGTTAAAACCACCCTCAGTTCACTCAGCCAA